>JAYXIM010053519.1:0-168427 GCA_037575425.1 Anastrepha fraterculus
CAAATGATTATCACATAATTTAGAATTTATTCTAGTACACACTATTCAATACGCATACATACATACATAAAGCACATATAGCTACATGCGCTAATGCCAACGCCGCTCTATAAATGTCAAATTATAGTATTTGAATTTAATATTAGTAGTACTCCAGCAGATGTACTAGTAATATGAGCATTGTTGTTGCGGATAGCACCTCGCAGTCAAGTGAATCGGTTGCTAAATGAAATCATCGCCTATTCAAGGACTGGGTTGCAATTGCTGCGCTCTCTAGAAAGAGTGTGTCATAGCAGGCGTGAGTATTTCGAACTCAACTGCTCTATCGAACATGTTGCATGGCATGTCTTGTGCAAGAATGAAAAAAACAAAAAAAACAAACTTACACTCTAGCAGAATTAAATAAGTAGAGGATTTTATAAGAGCGTTGGTTTGAGCAGTTTACACTAGCAGTAAAAAGCCTTAGTATATAAAATATAAAATTTTTTATGCATTAATGTTTAAAATCAAATTCTTGGAGGAGGAACCGGAAGTCGCAAGAGTAAAAACGTGAATTGAAGACATTCGCTTGAGAGTAAGAAAAAAACCAAAAGAGATTTTTCTTTTCCATAAAGGTAACACTTTTCTGTAACAGCTACAAAAATACTACAAACTGGGGATAAATTGTGCTTTCGACCTTCAAGGCGCTGGAGCTTTGTTTTATGCCCGTCTGAGTACTAACGGTAGATCTCCGTAACTATGTCCTTTCTTATTACAGGGTGAGTGGTATGAAGTGTTACCAACTTCACACTGCTTGTATCTGTAGAACAGCTCATGACATCACGTCAAAATTGTTCTAATGACAGTTCAATATATTGTCTATAAGCCATCAAAAGCATTTGCGTCTCAGTTTTGTTAAATTTTTTTTTCTGTGATGGAATTCAAACGTCATAGTGTGATTGAGTTATATTTGGCTGGAAAATCACAACCAGCCATTGTTCGTGAGCTCAGTGACCTCAAAATGAATAAAATGTTTGTGTATCGCACTATAAAACGTTACAATGATACTGGTAGCATTGCAAAACGCTATGGAGGTGGACCAAAAAAACCGTAACAACGCCAGAAATCGTTCGGAAAGTGAAGGTTCGACTTGAACGAAATCCACGTCGAAGTGGAAGAAAAATGACCAAAGAACTGAAAATATCGCTCCACAGCATTCGACGCATATTGAAAAGTGAGCTCAAGGTCAAGGCTTATAAGTTCCAAAAAGCACACGATCTTTCATCCCAGCAAAATAAAGTCGGTGCGAAAGAGCGAAGGAGTTGTTGCGCTTGCACGAATGTGGCGAATTTCCTAACATTGTGTTTTCTGATGAAAAAAATGTCCCAATTGAGCAGTTCATAAACACTCAAAACGATCGTGACCGATCGCTCATACGAGAATTTGAGCCTACGTATAGCCACTCGAAGCAATTTCCCATCGCAAGTAATGGTTTGGGCCGCAGTGACCGCTGAATGCGAAATATTATCGGGAAAGTATTCTGGAGGTTGCTTTGAAGCTGTGGGCAGACAAACATTTCGATGGCAGACCATGGACGTTCCAATAGGACTCGGCAACGTCTCATAAAGCTCGTGTGAACCAAGAATGGTTAAAAAATCATGTTCCACACTTCATTTCGTCCACACAATGGTTTTAGAATTCGTCAAACGCAAATCCGATGGACTATTCCATCTGGTCCATTTTGGAGAACAAGGTGAGGACTAAAAAATATGCCAGTATGGATGCGCTGAAAAAAGCGATTATACGAGAATGGGCCAAAATACCTCAAGATCACATTCGTGCAGCATGCAGCTCATTTTTTGACTGTTTGAAGGCTATAGGCAAGGCAAAAGGTGGTCATATCGAGCTAAAGTGAATACAGTCACTCACATTCAAAGTCGGGCAGATGCATACGAAAACTTGTAGACTTAAAATCTATGTTTTGATGAAAGAAAACACGTTCTACCTTTTCCTGTTTTTTCACAAAAATTGTTTTATTTAAAAACAACAAAAAAAATATGTTCCAAGTTGCTTTATAAAATGTTAATGTACAAAAAACTGAAAAAGGCCACTTCTCTGTCTCACATTTAAAGTCGGGCAAACCATGTTTTGCAAATATGCATACCGTTATTTCTAAATTTTCTATACTTGTATTACAAGTTATTGTTCATTGTTGCCTTGTCAATCATTGGGTGAGTTTATAAAAGTATTTTGCAAAATGCCGCGTAACGGTAAACAGTCTACATTGGAGGAACGCAAAATAGTAATTCAACTGCACTTAGACGGAAAATCTGAGCGAGCAATATCGAAATTGATAAAAAAAGCAAGTCAACAGTGCACGATATTATTGCTAGATACAATGAAAATGGTTTCATTGCAAATAAGCATCGTGGAACCCGTCCAAAGAAGCTTTCCTCCAAAGATGAGAGCATGGTGCTAAGGGAAGTGAAGAAAAATCCATTCATTTCTGCTCCAAAATTAACTGCGATGGTTAAAGAAGCTTCTGGGGTGGAGGTAAATCCCGAAACAATAAGAAGACTTCTTCGAAAAAATGATTTTCACGGCCGAGTTGCGCGGAAGAAGCCCCTAATAAGCAAGAAAAACCAAAATGACCGGCTTGTTTTTGCTCGCCAATATATGGCTAAGGATTTCGATTTTTGGAGCACTGTAAGTGGGGGAAAAAATAACAATTTCATGATTTTAATATTCATTCTTTAGGTATTATTTACTGACGAAAGTAAATTTAATTTATTTGGATGTGATGGAAGAGGTAAAGTGTGGCGCAAACCGAACAAGGAGCTGGAAGGCAAGAATTTAAGAAAAACGGTTAAACACGGTGGTGGATCTGTAATGGTTTGGGGATGCATGGCGGCGTCAGGAGTTGGAAAATTGCATTTTATTGATGGAATAATGAATAAACACGTTTATTTAACAATTTTGAAACAAAATTTGAAAGAAAGCGTGAGAAAACTAGGCATCGAAAGTAGTTTTCAATTCTACTAGGACAACGATCCCAAACATTCCGCATATGACGTCAAGAGCTGGTTGTTATATAACTGTCCAAAGGTAATAAAAACCCCTGCACAAAGTCCCGACCTCAATGCCATTGAGCATTTGTGGGATGAATTAGGTCGCCGGATGCAGGAAAGGCAGTGTATATCAATTCAACTCTTGAAAATTGCTCTGCAGGAAGAATGGAATAAAATAAGCCCTGATGTTTGCAAAAAGTTAGTGGAATCGATGCCAAGCCGGCTACAAGCTGTTGAAAAGCAAAAAGGTGGAGCGACGAAGTATTAACTTTGCGTTGTGTACAAATTTTTTCGATTTTTTATGTCGTGCCCGACTTTAAATGTGAGACTGAAAAGTGACCTTATTTACGTTAAGCCTTCGTGTATATTTTATAAGAGACTTTGGAATATATTTTTTTTGTTGCTTTTAAATAAAACACTTTTTGTGAAAAAACAGAAAAAGGTAGAAAGTGTTTTCTTTCATCAAAACATAGATATTATGACTAGAAGTTTTCGCATGCATCTGCCCGACTTTGAATGTGAGTGACTGTATATGTTAAAGTTATAATCATTTTTGAACAATTTTTTCTTTGAAATCAATAAAAACTAATTTCACACAAAAAAGTTATGGTGTTTTGAAGCATTTTCTCTGTGAGTGTCCTGCCTTTGCTAGAGCACGAGTTTTGGGTTCCGATGTCGTGAGAATGAGTAATATTCGTTTTCTAAAACTGGAGGATATTTACAGATTTGCCAAAGAATCTGGAAAATTCTCACAGGACTAACTATCTCTACCTCTGTCTCTATTGTTTCCTATCTCTTTCTCTGATACTTTTCTCCTTCCCTCCTTGACTATCTACCCCCTTTCCAGAGCTTTAAATACAATGGGCTTGAGTAGTTTAGGAGCCACCAAATCTCCTGCTGCTCCTTGGCTCGACCTTTTTTAAATTTCAAAATTTCAATTTCAATAAAATTAATATTTAGTACCAAATTCCTTGTCTCTGATAACAACCACAGTTTCAATTGTCTGAAAAAAACAAAATTATTAAAAAATCACAAATAATTGCTGTCAAAGATCTGCCTCATCCTTGAATCACCCGCAGCATTTAAAAAAGGTAGGTAGCAGAAGCATAGAAAGAACTGTATTCCAATATCTACATACATTTGCCAATGTTTGCATCATTTTCATTCATCCATAATTTAATTTCAATACACCAGCAAAAATTGCACTTACAACCGAACAAATGCACCTATAAAAAGAAAAAGAGCTCAAAAGTAAAAGAGCGTTAGTGAACTTATTCTCTTAAATAAGTTCATTGAGACTTGACTATGCTTTACAACACGCCAAAAGTCTCTTCATAGTGCATTTCTTTTCATGAATTCTCTATGCTCGCTCAATAATTCGCTCACGGCTCACTGCTCGCCACACGTTGCTCTGTGTTTCGTGTTCGTCATCATGCACTGTGAGAGAGGGAATTCCCTCGCATGTCACATTGCGCTGTGTTGTTTTGCTGTAATCAACTGTAACTAAGTGGCGACTTTACATACAAATACGGTAAGCACTTGCATACATACATAGCTAATATATCTACCCACACATATATAGTACATTAAATTTTATAAGAAAAAAAAGAAACTTATGTATATACAACAACAACTGGTTGTACTCGTATTTTCATTGCTTGTCGCCCGATTTGAGTGCCAGTTATTTTTTGTTGTTGCTACTACAATACGTGTATTAGGTAGGGTAAGTTGTTGGTATGTAATTTAGGCGTTAAATTTTGTCACATTTGGTTCATCGTCGTTTGATATTGTTGTTGTTGTTGCTGTTATCGAGGCATTGTGGTTGTAATAAGTTGTTTTATTTTTTAGCTTCGTTATTTTTGTTTGTGTGTGTTGTTTTCGGTATTTGCTCTGTTGTCCCCATAGTATGAATTGTGACTATTCTCATTGCGTGCGCTTGTGCTTTTGTTGTGTTGTTGGATTCACTTTCTGCTGCTGCTACTAATCAATGTGGGTTTGAGCGACTGGGCGGTCAGCTGAGCATATCGCATGCTTGGCGTGTTGGTTAAAATGTTGGTCAATTTTTGCTGATCATTTTTGATATTTTGTTTTTGGTTTTTTTTTGTATTTTTTGTGTGTGTTTTTTTTTTTTCTTTTGCTTATAGTGCTCTGTTTGCTTGCCCTGACTGCCCTGCCTTGTATACTCTTTGTCTGCCTATTCACTCACTTCAGCGTTAATAGTCACTTTAATTTGGTTTGCGTGTTAGTTGTTTTCCACTTTTTTAGTTAAATATTCTTCTGGGCTTTCATTTTGTTTACATTGTTTTTACTCGAGCGTATGTGGAGCACCCTTTATTTATTTATTTATTTAACGAAAACGTGTTCTTAGCGTTTATTTTTAGATTAGCTGCCATGGCTTTGCACAACTTAACAAAAGGTTTTTTTGTGTACGTTAATTGTTGTTGTTGTTGTTAAATTTTTAGTTTTGTATTTTTTATATTTATTTTCAGCTCACTTTCGTGTCTCGCGTGTTCGGGTAATTTTTTTCCAATTTTCTATATTTAATTTTCATACCTTCGGCCGCACGCATTTTTGCTTTTTTTATTGTTTTTGTTTTTACTTAAACAAAGTGGCTTTTTCACACATTTTCGGTTTGTTATTCACAGCAAAAGTTCAAGTTCAGGTGTTTTGCTGATGTTTTCTTGGTGCTTTCAGTCAATAATAAATTGATAATTGTTTTTGAGAGCCAAAAGAGCGGCGTAGCAATATTCTGTAACGGTATGCCTTCGTCGCCAAAATGTTACCAAGCCGAAAGCAATCTTTTGTAAGAAAAGTTACAGCGGATGAAAGGGAGGAATGCTAGAATAAGAGATTGCGTCTTCCGAATTCGATGAGACGTCAGGCTCGGAGAATACAAAAACAAAGAGGAAAAGTAGGCGAAAGCAATAGAAACTACTAAACACAATGGCCGTCATCCGCATAAAAACGCAGAAAAACTGCACTTGAATGTATTTTTTTGCGGATGGATCCAAGTTAGAAAATAAAGCAGTTCTTTCAGAAGAATTAGAGCTAGAATTATCTGTTCGACATCCGGACTACTGTAGCGACTACAAGGCAGCAGTCTTAGCTATAAAGGAGGTGACTGTGCACCTTAGCACACAGGCCAAAACAAAAACTATGATAAATATCTTCTCGGATAGCCAGGCGGCCATCAAATCAATGCAGGTTGTTATACTAAGACCAGAGATTAACGAGCTAGGAATCCATCCTTAGGCAAATCAAACGCAAAAAGTAGCGATGGATAGGTTACACATTGTGAAAACCCCCAGATAGCATCACGAGAATGGCAATGGACTGGAACTCGCAAGGGAGCAGAGGTTGCACTCGACCAAAAAACACTTGGAGAAGGTCGATGCTGCGCAAACTAGCAGATGCCGACATCTCAGGGGACGGTGGGTGGTGCAAAAAGAACAGCACAGAACCGTGTACGATGGAAGAGCCTAAGACATATGGTTGCTATGGAATGCCTGGCAGCTCTAAATGATATTAGCACCGGCTTCAAAGTCAGTTTTAAAGGGGTTCCCGGATATAGAGATATTAAAGAAAATTGCAAGGCCAATGAGCTAGCCAGAAAGGTTAGGAATCTTCCACTGCTTGAAAACGGAGGCCATATTGGAATTTCTATGGCAACTTGCAAATTAAAGATGAACAATAATCTTCCCCAGAAGGCCAATAATTCATGAAGAGAAGAAAATACTTGTGTTGAAATTGAAATTTAAAAACGGTCGAGCCAAGGAGCACCAGGAGATTTAGTGGCTTCTAAAACACTCAAGCCCATTGTATATAAAGCTCGGAAAAGAGGGTAGATAGTCAAAAAGGGAAGGAGAAAAGTATCAGAGAAAGAGATAGGAAAAAATAGAGACAGAGATAGAGATAGTTAGTCCTGTGAGAATTTTTCAGATTCTTCGGCAAATCTGTAAATATCTTCCAGTTTTAGAGAACGAATATTACTCATTCTCATGACATCGGAACCCAAAACTCGTAGCCGTGCTCTAGCAAAGGCAGGACACGTACAGAGAAAGTGCTCAGTGCTATCCGCCTCCTCCAAGCATGACAGGTATACCGGGTCCTCGATGATTCCAATGGTGGTCATATGCTGACCCCATGGGTTGTGTCCTGTAATGATGCCGACCATCAACCGAATGTCTTTCTTTCTAAGTTTTAGTAGAAAGTTTGATAGTTTTCTGTTACTTGTGTCACAAGCAAGGAAATTTGGCCGCAATTAGATAAGAAAAGTTCAGACGAATCGCTCAACTTTTCAAGAGAGAACATCTCGAAGGATGTGGTTTGTGTCACTGATCAATGGCTGTTAGGTAGACACACTTCCAGGCTTAGCTTGGAGTAGTTCAAGGTTGCTAGGAAAATACTCTTTTGAATATACTCTTTCTTTTTTTTCTATTCGGTTTTGTGATAGATTCCATGATGGAAAGAATAATGAGATGGCGCCTATCGGGGCACCATTACCTTGCTCTCAGCAAATTTGACAATGAGTGACGTCGTATTAGCAACAGCATGGCCAGAATGCCATTTTCGTAACTTGATTTAGCTTTGTGTTTTTTTTTTTGCTATTTAGTCTCGGATTTTTAGTTCTTACTTCAAGATATTTTGCTAGCCTGTTCTAATAAAAAATGTGATGTTCATAATTTTGTAAAATATATTATACCTTTTTTTTAATTAGTTCAATAATTCACTCAGTTTTATTTAGCTTAACTTTTTTTAACATCTGGTCGCATTGCCCGCGATTGCGGTTATTGTTGGTGTTCTTCTCCTTTCAGCAGTCAAATCTCTCTCTCGCTACTGCAGTGTTGCCTAACTTTGGATATAAACACTAAAATGCTCATTTAAAGAAAATAAATTACCAAATTCTTATTGAATTATCTCAAGAACTTTGTATGCGTGACAAATTGTCTTTAAAATAAGCGTTTTTTTGAATAAATGTGTTATGGTTATGTACAATTGAATTTATGAGTTTTTTGTTAAGAGAAACTCTTTTGTTAACAGAACGACTTTTTTGCTATATTTGAGTTTATGTAATAAGAAAAGTACTCTTTTTGTAAAAGTGTCGTTATGGTTTATCACTAAAGATTTAGGACCGGAAGGAACGATTCCACCCATATGGATTTAATTCGCATTCAGTAAATTCAAATGCTTTTTATAGTGTGCAAAAAAGGTTTTCAGTGTTAAGGGGACACATACCAGTAAACGGCCATATTTTCCCTGATTTTCATTAAAATTATTTCAAATGAAGAAGTCAATATATTTTTTACTTAAATTGGCATGCAGGTTATTTATATATTAAAATAATTTAAGGAATTTTTTTGTTATTTTAATCATTTAAAATGGCGGATGTACACTCAATCAACGGGCATTGTAGCATTGGCGTCAGTGACCTGAATACAAAAAACCAAAAACTTTTTTGTTTATTAATGCCATAATTTCTATATGAATTAAAAACAAATGGAAAAAAATTTGCGGAATAAAATGTTTAAAATTAGGCCGAATTTTCCTATGTACTATTTTTGCTTTGAAAAAATAGTTTTTTCGAAAAATTTTCGAAAACTTTAGAAAGTAATATCATAAAAAAATGTGTGCAAAAATTCAGAGAGATCGCTCAATAACTTTTCGTGTTATTGTGTACGCCAATTCGAAAAATATAGTTTTGAGAAAAACGCGTCTAAAGTTTGAACGGCAACGTAACTATACCTCTCCCAGCGCTCGAACGCAAAGAATAGAGCCGTCACGGTTGACGATCTATAATATAAGAAATACTTAAATTTACGTTCTAAGAATTTTTTTGACATATTCTTAAAGGATTATATTAACATTTTATAAAAAAAAAATTCGAAATTTTACTGGTATCTGTCCCCTTAAGAAGAGTTAAAAGAAGAAGATTTAATATTCTTGCATAACCTTAAAAGCCGCAAAAAATTAAATTTTCACTTTCAAAATATCAAATTTTATAAGAATTGGCAAATTTTCATTAACACTAAAATCTTCTCAAAGTGACCTTTTTAATCTTTTTTGTTTCATAATATAGTTTTTTTTAACTTACAGTTTCGGTAGCTTTAAATTAAAAAAAGAAACAAACACCAAACTTAAAAATCTTCGCATTTTGGGTATAAAAAAGCACTGAATGTAGTGCGAAGAGCAAATGGTTGGCAACACTGCACAACTCAGCTAATGCGATATCACGCACTCTGATGGGTGCAATCTTGTTCCTATCATTCCTGGTTTCTATCATTCTTGTTTTCTCTGTAATTGTTTAGTCTTAGCTTGGAGTAGGGCAAAGTTGTTAGGAAAATACTCTTTTGACTCTCTTGCGGAACTATTCGGCATTGGGATAAAACCTATCCTACGCTCCATAAGAGCGACTAAATGGTTCCATTCTGAACAAACACTGAGGCTCTCGTGTTACACAATGGTACCCCAACGGACCTACATCGCCTGAGTGAGTTGGCTACTCCAAACCGATTGCCAGAAAAACCTAACCTTACCTAATGTTCCTTAATAAATGATTTTTTGCAGTGTAACTTAATTGTATGACAAATCTCTCCAATCTCATTCATTTTAAAAACTTTTTATTTGTTTTCCTGTATGCACCTGCTCGTTATCATCGTTTATGTACAGTACTTAAAATGAGATTAGATACTTAAGGAGTTAGATACTTAAGCACTTCAGTTTACGTTTACGTTTACATGACATTTGGTACATACCATATAACGGTATTAGATTACTATCTTATCTACAAATACTAAATTTTTGCTAGCGTCTGTTTGATTTAGACTTATTAAAAAAAACTGTATAAATATTAGGGCGGGTCGATTTAAAAATCGCTCATTGCTCTGTGAAAATCGTATTCTAGGGATCAAAATAAGAAACTTTGCCGAAGGAACCATACCACTAAAACGAATTCTGATGTCCCCCAATTTCAAAATATCACCATTTTTGGCCTTTACATGAGAAAATCAGCTAAATGGCTTTGTTTTTATTTTTTCTCTTAAGAAATTTATTTAGTCAGAAAAGAAAATTTATTTAGACAGAGTTATAGAAAAGAAACTAAAAAGTTCGACCAAATTGTCAGTAGCTTTTTTTTTCTATTTTATCTGATGCCATTAATACCGTGTCATCAGCTTATGTAGAGGTCCTTTATGTCACACCCTGTCAAAAGCTTTTGCAATATCTACAGCTACGTAAAACCTTTTATTACCATCATCATCATCATTTGGGACTACAGCTCTGTGTGAGCTTTGGCCTGCGTCACAAACTGTGTCCATTCAACCCGATCCTTGGTTGTTTCCCTCCAATTGGTGACTTTGAGTTTCCTCATGTCGTCTTCTAGTTCGTCAGTCCATCTTGATCTTGGACTGCCTCTTGATTTCGTGGCAAATGTTTTAGTGTCAATTACTTTTCGTTGAGCTCTCGTGGGGTCTATTCTCTTGGTTTGGCCTAGCCATCTTAGTCTTTGAACCTTTTATTATGTAGATCATCTAATAGTTTGTTTATAACTCTGCGGGCGTGATGCATAAACCATGAAGGTAATGAAGGAAAGCCTGCGACTTTATACATCTCTCTCTCCCTCTCTATCTCATACAGCACTGTCATGGCGTATAAGTGGACATCTTTTTCCATTGCATCATTCATTTAATAGCCTAAGTAAAATAGCCTAATGAAAAGATTGAGCAGATCGGCTGCTACCGGTTCTCACCCTGGTGGGTCTCTGTAAGGGAGCTCATCTGGTTGTTGTCATGATGAAAAGTTTTTTAGAGGTGTACTACCTAGCATACCGTTATTCGGCTCCGAGCGAATTTGACAGGTATGCTGACGTCATTCGGTTTGTGTTTCATAAAATTTAGCTTAAGCTTAGTGAAACACAAAACGAATGACGTAGAATCCAAAGTTCCCCTCAATATTTTTTTTTCACCATACCTAACGAGCAAACGTGGTGATATGCTGTTCACTAGACAGGGCCAGGGCTAGTTTACTCGGGCTGCAGCCCTTGGTAGGGAAAACCCCGAGTCATTCCGGTAACGTAGAACCGGCTGCCATGGGAATGTATAATATTTTATCAGTCGACACTCCCGCCAGGGCTGAAGAGGTGGTCCGCAAACTATCTGAGCGGTCGTTACTCGTCAGTGATTTTTCGAGATCAAACATCAAAGCAGAGGAAGATAAAGCAAGGTGTATCGCAGGGTGGTGTCCTTTCTCCCTTGCTGTTCAACTTCAACATCTCGAAGCTCCCCCAACCACCAGCGGGAGTCTCCCTGGTCTCATACGCTGATGACTGTACGATAGTGGCGTCGGGCAATGACATCGATGGCCTGTGTTCTAAAGTGAACAACTACCACACCGACCTTTCTCGCTTTTTCACTGCGAGGAATCTCCAACTTGAAAAAGGAAGGTCAAGCTGACCCTTAAGGTAAAAGTTAACGACACACCTCTCTCTCCTTCTCAGCACACACAACCGCAATTGCCACTAAAGTCCAAAACCGCAACAAGGTCCTTAAATCGCTTGCCGGCAGCACTTGGGGCAAAGACAAAGAACTGTTGCTATCGAAATTTTAAGCAATTTGTCGGCCGGTTCTGAACTATGCAGCGTCTGTCTGATCGCCTGGAACTAGTGACACGCAGTGGGTAAAGCTACAGAGATGCCAAAATACTACCATTCGGACAGCGACCGGTTGCCTCCTGATGTCCCCGGTTCAACACCTACACAGCGAGGCACAAATGCTTTCAGTAATGGAGCATAACAAACTGCTCAGCAAGCAGTTCCTGCTGGGATGTTACCGCAGGTTTCACCCCTGCCGACACCTGCTGGCACGTCAGGAGACATCTCTTAAACTACGCTGACGAAATCCAGGACAAAAATGACCGAAATCTACTGGACCTGACAGTGTTTAGACAGTCAATAAACGACATTCACCGGGAGACCGTCACCATCTACTTAAGCTCCCGTCCTGTGAATGCCGTAATCAGAGTCCAACCACCACCTATAGCAGATGAAGAGCTCCAGCTTCCTCGTGAGACACGTGTAACATTGGCATAATTACGTTCTGGATATTGTAGCAGGTTAAACTCCTACTTAGCCAGAATCGGCCCCGACATACCAAACATACTATGTCCGGCATGTGAACACACCCCGCACGACACTAACCACCTCTTCACATGCCCCCTAAAACCGACTCATCTAACACCCCTCTCCCTCTGGACCCATCCCGTCGAAACATCATGTTTCCAGGGCCTACATATAGATGAGCTAGACGAAGACGACCGGTGACATGCCCGACACTGGCGGGGCTACTATTACTGTTAACAAACAAACAAAGCAAACGTGGTATCTATCATCCTTGGGTTTGTGTGAATCATGTAAGTTTGGTCTCTTATGAGCTCATGACTCTTGATCGATAATAATCACAGTTTGACTGCTCTTAAGTGAATGAAGCTAAAATCTTACAAGTGTTGATGAGTGCACGCCTCACAAACGAGATAGACATAGGGCGTACTATGGGGTTTAGTAGGGGAAGAAGCAGGGAAATTCGTTTACTCCCGGGTCGTATTGCAGGTATACTCGTCCATTATATTCGTACTAATAAATTATTTCTCATTACTTTAGATGCACTATTTTTATTTAATATCTGAATACTCACAAAACACATAGCCCAACCTGTCAAAGAGAATTTACGGGTTCTTTGTAAAACAAGAAAAAATACATAACAGCAGCCTCTAAATACACATCAAGCAAGCCATTACTTGAAAGACTCCAACAAATACAAAAGCAAAAACAGAAACAAAACAAAATAAGAAAAAAAAGACAAAGCGCAAAGTATATCGAGTCAAATCGTAAAGAGTCACAGCACCAGAAAGGAAGATACAAATGTAATTGATAGAACGTAAATCCCAAAAGTCAAACCAACACCACAATGCAAACAAAGGCAAACTGCACAAGAGAAGGTGCTGCTAGATAACGCTGAGAATAATAATAAAAAAAATGAAGCACACAAAACAAAATCAAATAAAAAGACAAAAAAAAACAGGTTGCTAAAGATGGTCTCAGTTGAACAAGTACATAACTATCTTGCAACAGTAACAACAAAAAAATGCGCAACAAGCCATGCACCCAGGCAGACGATGAGACGCATAAAGAGTAGCCAGCCAGCAGTTGCCGCAACACTGCCAACGATGGCTAAGGCATTGAAGTCGGCTACGGCAGCGACGTCAGCCGAGCTGGTGTTTGTGACTGCGGCGGCAACAGCACCATCATGTACGATGATGATGTTGAGCGCCACAGAACACGGTTGGGGAAGACACGTAAGACATGCATGCAGAAAAAATTCCAAATTTACGATGAAGCATTACTCAACAGAGGCAGAATAACAAGATAAAAACAAAACAGATAGAGGAAATGCATGCTGCAAATGAACAGGTTCTGGCTGCTAGCAGCGGAGGTGGAGAACGAAGCCAGAGAGTGATGATAATAAAAGTTTAAGTACGAGAGAAATGTATAAAGCATTAAAAGCGCAAAAATATTTCCACATACCGATATGAAAACCTGCGTACATACATACATATGTGTATATATACATATATACAATAGTACTTAGACAAAAAGTGAAGTGGAGTAGCTAAGGAAACTGGGAAGAGTTAGACCAAGCATGAACGGTTGTGGTTTATAAAAAATTCAAAGGAAATAAACAAAACAACTGGCGAGTTGAAGTAGAAGTATTAGTCGGTATATTCATATGTATGTATGCACTTATGCGGAGAACGAAGAACCGCCAAATAAGAAAATATATAACAACGGACTAAAATAATGGTCAGGGCATAACACACAACGGACGGACTTGGCATAGTAAGCGAATCGAACGGATGTGCAACAAGAAGAACAACGAGTGTTGGTGCTAGAATTGGAGCTGTGCAACCACATATCTGACAGTGGAGCTGAAATGATGAAGCACTAAAGATGGATGAGAACGAATAACGACCAAGGGAAACACATGAAATCACCTAGGCAACAGCACTAAGCTTAAAAAGTGTAAAAGCCAGAAGGGACTCTCCCGAGCGGGTGACTGTTGGAGCGATGTAATTGCGATAGCACAACTAAGTATGAGTCGAGTAACATATAAACATGAACGAAACGACGACAACAGTTTGGCGCCATAGACGAACTTAGTATTGCTGCTATGGTAGACGAACTGAATGTACTGAATGTACTGCACATTGAGATACCCAAGCAATGCAGCGACAAAGTTACATATCAACTACAAATGTGTAAAAGCAATGAAATATGTGTGGAAGTGTAAAAAATTTGTGTTGCGTTCATTCTAAGGAACTGCATGTGTTCAAGGGCGACAATGGAGACAATAAGGTGGTTAGAAATGGCTGAAGACATTTAGGTTGGCAGGGTGAGCGGGTCATAGAGGCCATAATTTCAAAGTAAAAGTGGGTAAATACAAGCGGGAAAAGAAGTAGTAAAAAAATAAATATACGAAAAAATAAATATAAAAAACATAGATATAAAAAAAAAATTAATATAAAAAAAATAAATATAAAAAAAAAATAAATATAAAAAAAGTAAATAAATTGAAAATATCAAAACGAGTTGATTAAAAAACAAATGGATATAAAAAAATATAAATATAAAAAAAAAATAAATATAAAAAAAATAAATATAAAAAAAAAATAAATATAAAAAGAAAAAAATATATAAAAAATAGATATTAAAAAAAATAAATTTAAAAAAAATTAAATATAAACAAAAAAAAATAATTTTATAAAAAATATATATATAAATATAAAAAAATAGAATTAAAAAAAAAAATTCAATTAAAAACAGAAAAATATTAAAAAAAATAATAAATGATTATTGATCGAGAATTTCAGAGCATTGCTGAGCGGAGGTGGCGAGTGGAAACTACTTGCGTTACGACCAGACAAATCTGGCCATCCTACAATCTGAAACAGACAAAAATCCTTATAAGTCTTTCGAAACACGAACTAAGGCATATTATATCTCTTATCACCGGCCACTGCCTTTTGGGCACTCACGCACGTCGGCTCGGGGTTCCTCAAAACGACCTGTGCAGATACTGCGAGGACGAAGATGAGGAAGTATCGAGCAGACATTTGCTGTGCAGTTGTCCCGGTCTAGCCAGAAGTCGACTCGCTCTTCTAGGCTCTCCAACAATTGACAATCTTTCAGTACTCTCGAACCTGAAAATCGAATCTCTCATCAAATTCTCGAAACGAATTAATATCTTTGACCAAAATCTACAATAAAAATCTCGGTTAGGTGGGGAAATCATATAACATAATGAGCTCTAGGGCAACACAACGGACCCAACTTGCGGTCTATGTGGCACTCCGATGCGGGGTCACCCTTCAACCAACCAACCAACCATAAAAAAATAAATATAAAAAAAAGAAATTAAAAAAAAATATTAAAAAAAAATCAATACAAAAAAGAAATAAATATAAAAAAATAAATATAAAAAAAATTAATATAAAAAAAATAAATATAAAAAAATACATATAAAAAAAGAAATTAAAAAAATATTAAAAAAATCAATACAAAAAAGAAATAAATATAAAAAAATAAATAAATATAAAACAAAATAAATATAAAAAAAAAATAAATATAAAAAAATTAATATAAAAAAAAATATATATAAAAACAATATAAAATATAAAAAAAATAGATATAAAAAAAAAAATATAAAAAAAAATAAATAAATTGAAAATATCAAAACGAGTTGATTACCATGAAACATTCATTTTACGTTTATTTCAGGTAGGTGCGCTTATCAAAGATTATCCATTAGTTAAGGTGTGAGGTATGGAAAGTGTTGGAGTTGTCAAAGTGGTTGGTTGGAGGTCAAAATAAATATAAAATATTTTTATTTGTTTTTATTTTTATTTTTATTAACGTGATAACGTCTTATAATTCGGCTGCACGCACGAAAAAATGTGTCGTTAACTTGCTTGAACTGCAAGCGAGAGCGCAGAACGAACGACAAAGAGCACACTCGGCCCCCGCGTTCGTCAACGTTCAACATCTGGCTCTCTCCTACTTGAGTGAGCATATATATGTATGTATGTGTATGTACATGCGCATTTGTATATAAATTCACATATTTGTATCTGCATATGCCTTCTTCCTGTGTGCATGGTAATGAACCATTTCTCTGTTGAGAATAGGACGATGATAGAAAAGGTAGGAAATTAAAGGAGGTGTTTCGAGTGTAATGTGTCTTGAAATAGGCAAATCGATGATGGTGCCTCTTAGTGTTGTTGACTTATTAACGTCTGATGCACAATCGAAATTGAACACATCTTTCATGAATTTGATAAATGTTTCGTAATTTTTCACGTTTGTGTAAATGTAACTTGACCTATTCCATTCCGATTCCATTTACCTCCTCCTCTATATCCATACAAAATATCTATCAAACAAATAAAATTAAAATTTTGTTTTGAAAATTGCAACCATTCCATCAATATTTTCTTATGACGTTGTCACGTTAAACTATCGTCAGTAAACCGACTTTACAGACAACCTCCTTTTTTTTGTAAATTTTGTCTATTTGTATTCTCTGCAAATGTTGTAAATTTTTTTAGTTATATATTTTTTCTCTCTCATTCTCTCTCGGGTCTCTTCCTCTTTTTCTGCCTTGAAAGTTTCACTTCTGTTATGTGTACTACGCTATACGCACTTTTTTTATAAAATATTTAAATTTTTGCCAAATATTTATCTATGCTTGCAAGTTTTTTCCGGCGGGCAAGGCTAATGCGGTAGAAATCTTCATGTGGCTCTGCCGGCCCTTCTGCGTCTGTGTCTTCCAAAAGTCCTCGGTCAGCGGAAGTGACACCCACGCAAGCTACAGAGTCCTCGGTGGGCACGGGCGCTCCCAAACTGTCTCGCATTCGAGGTAAGCGGAGATGGAAGGTGGCTGAAAGCAGTACACCTCCGAGCCCTGCAGCAGCCGCTAATCAGCGAGCTTGGCAGGCTGGCGGAGGCTGCAGATGGACTAAACTGATGTTACCTGTCATGTCCGACTGACTGTCGCAAACCCTCCTGTCACTAAGCAGGTTGGACTGATGACGGGCTACTTTCTATGGGCAAAGCACATGCGAAAGGTGGGCATCTCAGACAGTGCTCTTTTCCCAGCATGTGGAGAGGAGGATGAGACGGCGGACCACTTTCTGTGCGTCTGCTCCGCCTTCGCTCGAATCAGGCTTGAGGTCTTTAGCACTGATGTGTTAAGAAGCGACCGCCTTGGCTCCTTGGCACCACAAGATCTACTTAGATTTCTTCGGAGGTCGAGTAGATTTAAAGAAAATTAAAAAGGGAAATCAAGTGCAGTACAAAGGATTTAATTGTGCCTGAGTGGTACTCTTGCTAGTCTGTTCCGACAAAAAGAAAAACAAACTGTTAATAAATTTTACTTTCGTTAGCGTAATGTGACAATTGGTGTATCGACAATCGATATTTTTATGTTTGAAAAAAAAAAAAAAAACGGTCAGAATTTGCCCCCCAATTGGTATCAGAATCGATTTTTTATTCTGATAATTTCAATTCCAACTTACATTTTGCAACGTCTCTGAGTATTTTCGCATTTCAAAGCCATTTATAAAAATATTTCTGCTTTTTATATATGTGTGGATGCACACAGAACTACAACAACAACAACAATTCTATCCTTTAGTGCATAAGTTGTGGCATTTTCTTGGAATAGTTCCTCCCTCCCTCTGCTTGCTTCAAAGAAATCTGTTTTCGCATGCACTGGCGTTGACCGAGTCTTCTCCTTGTTTGCTGTGTCGTTTTTGTTTGGAAACAAACATAATAAATGAGTCTGGTGTCGAAGATGGATGATTCGTGAGTTCGAAGTTGGCACAAAGGAATCGACAAGCCAAACTCAGGCAAACGGAGCAAGGTTTATATGAAATGCTTTCAACTTAAATAGTTGAGCAGCATAGACAGGCGAGCGGTAAGAGAGGGGCCGAAGGCGGAGACTTGGCGACATTCGTAGTCATTTCACCTTTATATATATTTGTATTGCTTTGTATTTGTAGAAAATGTGACAAAGTATGCTAACTTTTTGCGACATCAGCGGGCACAGTAGTTGTTTCGTATATGCATTGGTATGCAGTTTAAAGTAAAAGTTTATCTTTTGCTGGAAAACCACAATAGATTTTGATTTAAATTAAGTATTTCCATCATGAAAAATAGCTTTGAACGAAACTATTTTCTAAGTATTTCAGCTTTCAGCTACGACTTTGAGATCAAGAAAATTTAATTAATCATTGAAACTTTGAGTAAATCAGAAAATATTAGATGTAGCAAGAAAAGTTCAGAAATACTTTAGTTTTATTGGGCCTTAGCGCGCTGCGACCCCTGATGTGATCTACTGTGCCTGACCGCAAGCCTATATTTGAAGGCCTCTAAGGAATTTGAATCTCTCTTGCCAACAAGTGTTACTTTGGACTAAGTAGGCAATTGAGTAGTAAAGTCCTCTCTCGACGAACAAAACTAACACTCTACAAGACTCTCATCATGCCCGTCCTAACGTATGGTGCAAAATCTTGGACGATAAAAATATCCGATGAGGCGTCGCTTGGAGTGTTTGAGAGAAAGATTCTGCAAAAGAGTTATGGACCTTTGCACATTGGCAAATAACGGCAAATAACGCAGGCGACGGAACAATGAGCTTTACGACGACATGAATCAGCGCAGCGAATAATGATCCAGCGGCTACGTTGGTTGGATCATGTCGTCCGAATGGATACGCTCCGGCTCTGAAAGTATTCGATGCGGTACCAGCTGGTGGTAGCAGAGGAAGAGAAGGCCTCCTCTGCGTTGGAAAGATCAGGTAGAGATGCTGGGGGGATTTGGCTTCATCTGGTGTTTCCAACTGGCGCCGGTTAGCACGAGAAAGAAACGACTGGCGCGCTTTGTTAAATCCGGCCAAAATCGCGTAAGCGGTTATCGCGCCAATTAAGAAGAAGATTGAATTTGTACACGCCTTCGGTCTTTTCTGTATTACCAATGGATCCCGAGCGCCAACACCTAGGCGAGTGAGTCGGCACCGTGCTAAAGCTGTACATTCACAGAGGATGTGCTGGTGTTTCTTCGCTCAGCTCGCCAAACAAACAGACACTTGATTCTATAAATCCTTGTTTGCTCAAATGATCTCGATGACTGCAATGCCGCGTATTCTAATAAGTGAGAGTCCGTAAGAACTCTCTATCCAGATTTAAGAGCTTATTAGATGCTTCTCTGGAAGGAAGGATAAATTGCTTTGCCTTCCTTTACCCTGGGCTTTCCATCCAGTGTCAAATGAATTCCGTGTTCTCCCAGCTGTTGAGAACTTCCTTTATGAAGGGCTTTGGAAAGCTTGCAGAAGAGTTCTGGCTCATGGAATGTGCTTATATTTAGTCGGAACTATGTGCCTATTAGGTTTCAAAGAGGGCGGTATGTGCAACTTAAATATTCATCTTGAGGCATGATGTATATCACCTCTTACTGTCAATTTCCTAACTTGAATCCTTCTAGTAGTGAAACTATTGACCCTAACCAGAGACTTGGTACTTCACAAAGTGGAAAACCCCAGTAGCAGCAAAGGGAACAACAGAAATGGTTTACTAGAGGGAACTGGCCCAAGACACGAGTTGAGAATTGTGATTTAGTGGGAGCAATGGTCTGCACAATACTGTAGTGCTAGTGATGATGATGAACCTATTACTTATTTCACTTGAGTGGTAAGTAATCACCTTTTCCTCATCCGCTGATTCAATGAATCGTTCTACTTATGGATATGTACCCGTAGACTTGTGAATATGTATACATAGCTTCTCATTATTGCTTTTACTAGTCCATAGAATCTTAGCGGCGCATCTCTTCGATAAATTATGCAGGCAGGAATTTGGCCCTATCATCTTATTACTTGGGCAATCGGAGAGCAAGTGTTTCGTAGCTTCTGTTTCTTCTTCGTTTGGCTTTCAAAAGTCAAGGGGACCTAAGCGCACAAGCTTGGCTAGTTAGGGATTTGTAGCCCGCACCTTCTTCGTTCAGACAGATTTGTAGAGATTTTTTTGAAAACGAATGCGGATAGTGAAAGGAAAACGTAGTTGTCCTGATTTTTGCAGAATTTTAAGCCATCTCCCTAGTCAACTTTCCCCATACACTTGTATAAAAAAACTACTCTTATGTTATGTTAAATAATTTCCAGTTCCAAGCCTGCTATCTGGTTTAAAATAATGTAGATATTCTTCGTGGTGATCACACTTGGTGGCAAGTTATTCACTGCTTTCTGCTTTGTCGCTCTAATCGATTTTTTTGATTGACAAATTATTAATGACACATGACCAATGACTAAAGACTAATTGCTAATGACTAATGACTAATGACTAGTGACTAGTGACTAATGACTAATGACTTATGACAAGTGACTAGAGACTAATGACCAATGGTCAACCATTTAAGTTCATGACTGCTCAGATTCAAAATAATGAAATGGAACTTTATAAATTTACTAATTCGGCCGCCGAAGCCGAGTGGGTTGGTGCGTGACTGACATCCGGAAGTGTATAGGTTCGAATCTCCGTGCATGAAACTCCGAAGTGAACAAACAGTTTTTTCTAATAGCGTTTGCTCTTCGGCAGGTAATGGCAAACCTCCGAGTGTATTTCAGGCATTAAAAGGCTCCTCATAAAAAACCATCTGCTGTTTGGAGTTGGCTTAAAACTGTAACTCCATCCATATGTGGAAAACAGCAAGACGCACCCCACAATTAGGAAAAGGAGGCCGGCAAAACATCCAAAAAAGGTGATTATCTACATGAAACTTGCATTTTATTGTGCCACAATTTAATGATCTATAAAACTGCATACCCGAAATATTTCTAAAAATTCTGCCTAAAAAGTTTGAAATTTTAATGACAATTTGGTGAGATTTGATACAAAGTTTGAGACTGTGTTTTACATGGTTCTTGTTAAAGTTTGAACTATGTTTTTATAAAAAAGTAATTGAAATTACAAAATAAATTAATAAATAGCCAAAATTTATCAATATGTGCTGAACACTTCATTTTGGCGCTGACTATAAATTAAGAAGTTAATAACTACATATTTAATTTTTTTATAAATCCTTTATTAAATACTTTTTTATATAAAAAATTGTGGTTTTCAATTAAAACTCATGTAGAGAAGCTTTGAAATTTAAATTATAAATTGGCGACTTTCAAATTGCAAGCAAAAGTGTGCAATTTACACTCCTAAATTTTGTTTAAATTAAATATATGGCAACTCTGAAGACACAAATTTATTCATTTAGATTTAAAATCTTGTTTAAGAGTTGAAATAAAATTATCTCGCTAAATTAAATAATATTTCAAATATTTTTTTCTTACTAAAAATTCTCAATAAAAATTTCTAGCATCTGAATTTTCCAAAAAACAAAATAGTTTTCATATATTTTTTTCTTGTCAAATTTCAAGTTAGAAATAAAAATACCTATAATTTTGATTTTTTAAAAGAAAAGGTTTATAAAATGTATAAAAATATCTAAAATTCGAACTTTCAATAAAAAAAAATTTTTAGTTTTAAATTGTTTCTCCAATATTGATCTAGGCAATCAAGTCTTTTTAAGTTATTGACACAAATATTTACAGTGTGCAGTTTTCAAAACAAAAAAAAAAAAAAATGATTACAATTTAAAATTTTTTTCCAAAGAAATTTCTTTTTAGTTTTAATTTGTTTCTAAAATACTGATACAAAATACGCAGTCATGTTTTTTCAATTTATTAATAAAAATGTTTACAGTTTGAAGTTTTCAAAAAAAAAATTGTACATATTTAAAATTGTTTTCCAATTAAGTTTTGTTTTTAGTTTTCATCAAGTTTTTCCAAGTTATCAATAAAAATATCTAGAATTAAAATGTTGCAAAAAAAAAATTATAAAAATTAAAATTTTTGAATTAATTTAAAGTATTTATGTAATTTAAAAAAACATGTTTTTTTGTTTTGTTTTCAAATATTTTTCTATGTATTCAAGTCTTTTTAATAAAAATGTCTAGAATTTGAATTTGAATTTTTTAATGGAAAGAGTTTATAAAAAATATAAAAATATTTAGAATTTGAATTCTCAGCACAAGAAAAACTATTAAAAATGTTTCTCAAATATTGATTTACGCAGCCAAGTTTTTTAGCGTTATTAGTAAAATTCTTCAGAATGTGAATTAATCAATAAAAAAAGTAAAAATAACAAGTTTTTTAAGTTATTAATAGAAATATCTGAAATTTTAATTTTGCAGCAAAAAAAAATAATAATAAAAATTTCAAATTTTTTCTCAAATATTTGCTTAAATCAAATATTCAAGTTTTTCTTTAATATAAATTCGTCTGCTAAGCCTTTCAAATGAGATTGTTGAAAAATTGTAGTAAACAATGATATTTTAATCGAATGCTCTTTAATTGCAATATTCAAGTAATGTATGCTTTATACGGCAACTCTACTAAAAACAAAAAAAAATAATTACCTACGAAAATCGGCAATGAAGCATTTAAGCGTCTTACGATAAATTACAATAAACAAAGCTTCTCGCGTGAGCTCTGCACAAACTTCCTGAGCAGCACCAAATACGATTTCAAAACAGTTAACTCCAAAAGTCATGCAACGCCTCCGGTGTTAATAACCCAGAGTGAAGTATTTTTCCCCACCAGATGACTTCTTCTGCACTCTCTACATATTTACTCAAACGTAGCCGGCTGATTTACTAAAATATGCACCAAACTTTATTTAATACCCATAGAGAGTAACAAGCACTCACAAATACATACGCATACATGTGTACATTACCCGACATACATATGTATACACGAGCATAAATGCATTGCAATGCCGCTTCCCAACTGGGGATATTTTCGGTGGTCGGCTACGTTCAGTCAAATTTAACAAAACGAACTCCACAAGTGTGGAGTTGGGGCGGGGAAATTGGCATAAAATAGAACATTTACGAGCTCTAAATCAGTGCGAAATGAGTAGAGAAAAGAATCAACAGTGACAGTGGGAGATGAAGGAGCGCATAAGAGTTGGACTACGACACGGTCTCGATGATGACTCGCGGAGTATTCGTAGTAGTAGTAGTAGTAGAAGTCACTTTGAATGGAGGCTGCTGTTGCTGCTCTGCTTCTGCTCTGCTCTGCTGCTGTTCCACTTTATTATTGTAGCGGCTGCTGTCGGTTCGTTTTCGCTGCTGCTGCCAAGCTCGACAGCACAATGACAATCGCAAAAGCAACGAAAACAGTAGCAGCGGCGACAAAAATAATAACAGCACGAAAGAGAAAAAAATACAAAAAAATACAACTACAGCAGCAGCGGCGGCAATGTATGTGCAACACCCATAACGGCAACGTGCACGACGCGTCCACTTGTCTGGCGGCGGTGATTTCAAAGCTAAAAATTTTTTTACTTTGCTGAAATTATTATTTTTTGTCTGTTTTGTTTTCGTGCCTTATTTTTGGTTTTCCGCTTTCTTGCTTTGCGTTGTATTTTATTAAAATTATTGTGTTTTATTTTAACACGACGTTCTGGTCTCTCAGCATTTATTTTATTTTAACATTTATTCATATGGTTTTTTGTTGCGGTGAAATTTCTTCTTGCATTGCTTGAAGTGGCACGGAAAATATACACATACATACATCGATACGTACGTGGTTGTAAGCCAATTTGCTGACAATGTCATTGGCATTGTTATGCAAATATGAAATTAAAAATAATTTTCGCTTTTCATCGACTGGGAATGAAATTTGAATTTTTGGGTAACAGCAGCGAACTTAGAATGAATAAATGGATGGATGTTTATTCGTTGTATGCTCTGAGAAAATAATAACCTTGTGAACCAAAGAAAACAGACAAACATTCTTTTTTCGACTCTTGTGTGAGTAACTGGAAGACGAGTGAGCTTTATTTGTTTGACTGACTAGGTCTATGTTTTTTT
This sequence comes from Anastrepha fraterculus, assembly GCA_037575425.1. NCBI lineage: Eukaryota > Metazoa > Arthropoda > Insecta > Diptera > Tephritidae > Anastrepha > Anastrepha fraterculus. The sequence continues at coordinate 24,076 of JAYXIM010053519.1, forward strand.
TAGAGGATAGCCAGTTTTGTGGCTTTTTAGATCTTAAATTTTTTAGTACACATAACCAGGCCCGTGCGCAGGGGGGTTTTGGGGGTTCATATAGTAGATATACTTATTTAATACATATGTTAATACTCCTTTCTGTTTTTTGTTGTTCCCGCAATGCGTATTTAACCGATTCGTCGTGATACTGTGTCTACATAGACGACAGCGAGCGACAGTCAGCATCTGTCAAATTTTATTTACACGCGTTCTTATGGAACCGATTTTTCTGACGACAGCACAACTTCAAGCGTCAAAACTGCAAATTGACGTTGTTGCCGAATTAAATCCATTTCTAATTTTGCCGACGACAACTCACAAAGCAAGTGTTGCTACTTAAGTACGCACAAGCACTAGCCAGGAAAAGGAAATAGCGCCAAAAAGTAGGCACCAAAAAAGTCCTAAAAAAATTGGGACCGAAAACGCCCCAAACAGTAGGCACCAAGGTAATATAATGCCAAAAAGTAGGCACCAAAAATATATTTCCTACAAGTTTGCACCAACAAACAAGCGCCAAAAAGTAGGCAGTGTTATTTCTCACTAGAAATTAGCAACCACAAGGGAAAGCTCAGAAAAAAATAGCCTAAAGTGTATCTCAGATATATATAAGGTATAGCTCTCTCTCTCCTTTTCCTCTACGTTATATCTTTTTTCTCTTTCGCGGAACGAAAATGCCCAAAACGTTGCATGACTGTGAAATTTTATTCTCCTTTCTCACTCGCCTAAGTAGTTTCACTTCAAAAACAAAAAAATCTCATTCCTCAACCCCAAAAACGTATCCTTTCCATTCTTTCCGCATAATAGTCAGCGCATTATTTGCGTTGTGACTGCCTAAGCCAGCAAAATCAGTAGCAAGAAGCGGACGATCGCGGTAATAGCGCAGACACACGAAATTTAGCGAAGTCCTCAACCATCTGTGCCATCCTTCTTGCACAAGAATGTGAAACACAGATGGCGCTCTATGCAGTAAGAAAGTGTTGTTCCTAAGTAACGACAGATGGGCATTCCTACTATTTAGGACTGATAGCGACAGGCTAATCACTTACCCTGTCAGAAATCAAATACAGATTAACGAAAGCAGTGTAAGACCAGGCCTCAGTTATACGATCCCCCCTATGATGACTTCCAGAACACTTTTCCGATAATATTTCGCATTTACCTTGACGCCAGAGTCGTTGAAAACGATTGGAAAGCGCCCATCGGCGGTTACAGCGGCTCAATCCATTACCTGTGCGGGTGCTGCCTCTGGTGGCCAATCAATGACTCAAATTCTTGTATGAATGGTCGGTCGGGCAAATAAACTCTATAGTTTTTGGAGTTTACGAATGGCTCAATGTGAAAAAATTTCTTGTCAAAAAACGCAATGTTCAGAAATTGACCGCCAAGCGATCGGCCAAGCGAAGCAACTCATTCCCTCTCTTCAGCTGACTTGTTACTGCTTTGGTGTGAGATCATGCGCCTTTTGGATCTTGTAAGGCTTGACTTGGCGATCAGTTTTCAGTATGCGGTAGATGCTGCGGTTAAATATTTTCAGTTCTTTCGCCATTTGGTTAGCACTTCGCCGGAGATTTCGCTCATGACGCTTCTTCACTTTTTCAACCATTTCACATTACGTTACAGTCTTTTGATGACCACTCCATGACGTTTCGCGATGCTACCAGTATCATTGACACGATTGATAGTGCGATAAATAAACACTTTATTTACTTTAAGGGGCTTGAGCTTATAAACAATCGCTGGTTGTGATTTTCAGCCCAATATAATGCAATCACACTTTGACGTTTGAAATCCCTTACTGATTTCCTTTTTCGCGTTTACTCTCGGCAAAATGCTTCTGCGCGCTTGTAACCAATACTCTCGACTGTCATTTAGCCAACTAACAGAGAGCTGATGCGCGAGCGGTCTGTAGTTGGTTACACTTCGAGTGCCGGTCCCTATATATTACTTTACATATCATCATAATCCGTATTTAACTAAATTTTTTTGTAGCCCATAATAACTCGTTTTAGAATCTCGTTCCTTCTTACTTTAGTCACTGATTAACTTCATTTCGCTTCACAAAAGATTGACTTGAAATTGCAGCCCAGTCGAAATTTATTTTCACCTTCACATGCCCCGAATGCCGTCCCTCCCGATTTCCGTTGATGATGAACATCTTCTGGTTCTTGCTTGACGTGGAAACCCTCAGCCAATTATAACCATCTGAACAGCATTCACACCAATTGCTTATTAACTTTCTTATCTTCGCTGTATGCCTGTGCCGGAGCAGCAATGAAAAAATAAAAATAAAAAATCAGGAACAAAAATAGCATCGGGCCAAAAAGCACACACAAAGGAGCGCAGCCAAGAAGTCTTGTCCTGCCACAGGTTGAATGCTTGTTTGGCTGGGTTGCTGGTTGTTTTTGAATGTTTCTTATTAAGCGCATTTCAAGCGAATTATACAAATACACGCGTATAAGTATGTGGTATATGTTTTTGTGTTTTATTTTTATTTTTACTTTTATTTTATGATTCAACGGTTTTATTACTTTGTCTGCCGCTGAAGTTTGCCGCTTCGCCAACACTTTCATTCCAACATTTCTGTGTATGCTCCGTGTATGACTTCAATATTTTTCGCAATTCAATGCAACTCTTCTCAATGCTGTTGCTGGCTGCTGGCTGCTGGCTGTAGTTGTTGTCTTCTTGAGCCCCATTTGCTCCACTGAGCTGCAGATCATTGATGTACGTAAAAGCAAAGCAACAGGGCAAAGAACCAATCCGTTCACACAAACTCACATGCATCGAATAGGAGGGAGAGAAAAGTGTGTAAAAAGTCACTCACTCCCTCCCCAGACGATCCCTTGGTTTTGTGGCAGACACAACACGGTTGCCCTTAATGACTTTCGTCGGTTGGCAGGAATTGAATTTATTTCAGTTTTGTTTCTCCCCTCACCGCTTGAATGTCTTTCTGTGGGCAATTCCACTTTGAGTTTGTGTGTTTTTAACTTTTTTTCTGTTCCGTTTTATGGAAATTGTGGCAAGAGCTGTTTCTACTCCTTGTTGTGTTTTGTCTCCTTTTTCTTCTTCTTCTTCTTTTACATACCTACATATGTGTGTGATTTAATTTATAGCTTTTGTTGGCATGTTTGGAGTATTTTGTAATAAAAAAGTTAATTGAACAGGTTGCTGGCATGCTGAGCCATTCCTTGTGATGCTGTTGAGCCTAAATTACAAAATCACCCTCTTTTCATTCTATTTTTTCACTCCAAATAAAGTTAGATACATTTCTTATTATTAATTTCGAATTTATTTCTTTTCTTATCCTTATTTGACGATGATTTATTAAGCTGCATAAAAGTACAGTTGGAATACGTCAAGGGGCGAGGCTTATGGTGCTCACACTCACCAACGTAAACGTACGCTCGTATCAGCTGACACGATGAAAGTAATGAGAGCTCCATGTAAATAAATTCTCACCACACTTCCGTTTCCGAATATCGTAGATGGTTCTTTCATCGTGTCAGCTGATACGACCGTACGAGCGTACGTTTGCGTTGGTGAGTGTGAGCTCCATTATGCCGGTTTCGTCGCACTACTAGTAACAATAATGATTGTGCTTCATAAGATTTGAAAGGTTTAGGCCGTAATTCTGCTCCGACTTTCGACAAAGGTCTTCACTTTTCTCTCCGAATGCTAAAAATTGTATGTCGCTGCTTATGAGTGTAGCTGGCTTTCAAAGAAGGCACCTTTTCATAGCTGGCAGTTGTCGTAGTCGAGGGGTTTGTGCGTGATAAGCTTTCTACAATAATTTTATAATTGATTGTCAGTTCTTATCCGATTTCTTACGTTTTTTTGGATATCCATGTGCGGATATTCTACAGTACTTGAAAGACACACAATTTCCAAGTGCATCTGCATTTTATCAGACAGTCAGGAAGGCTTTTGTGCACTGCAGTCTCACATAATAATATTCAAACTCACTGTTTCATTGTCTTCGATAGCCAAGGAGCAAAGAACATCGTTTTGTTTTGCTGGGTACCAGTACAGAAAGCTTATGTTGGCAATGAATAGGTGAACTTCCCAGCGAAATTAGGCGCTATTTCAAAATTACATGGATCACAATTCTTTTGTGGGCTCAAGGAATTTATCAAAGACTGTTAGCACAAAGAACTCGAAGAACAATTAAAATTTTAAGAAAATAAGGTTCTTGTAATCATAGACTTAAATAAATTGAAATTAGACACTCCATAGAAAGTCCAGGACAGAGAGAGGCTTAACAATTTATCCTTGCCATCAAAAAGGTATCAAATAGGCTCCTTAATCAGGATAGAGACGCCTTATGAACTACCCTCAACGAACTGGATCCTATAAGGGGTATTGTGGTAGTGGTTGTGGCAGTTAACTTTGCTCTGTCAGTGTAGTGTAAATCTCAGGTCGTCTTCGTCTAGCTTATCTAACGGTTGGGTCCAGAGAGAGAGGGGTGTTAGATGATTGGGTTTAATGGGCATGTGAAAAGGTGGTTAGTGTCGGCGGGGTGCCTTCATATGCCGGACATATGTATGTGTAGTATGTCGGGGTCAATTCTGGATAGGTAGGAGTTAAACCACCTTCAGTATCCAAGACGTAATTGTGCCAAGGTTACGCGGGACTCTCAGGGAAGTTGGAGCTCTTCGTCTGCAATGGGTGGTGGTTGAACTCCGATAACGGCATTCGAGGGTCGAGAGCATAAGAAGGTGGTAAGAATCTCCCGATGTTATTAATTGTCTGTCTGTACACAGTCCGATCCAGTACTTTTTCCAGCTGTTTTGTCCTTGATCTCGTCCGCATATTAGAGGAGTTGCCTCCTGACGTGCCTGGGAGGCGGCTCAGTCTCAAGCAGGTGTCTGCATGGGTGGTACCTGCGGTATTGTGGTCTTCGTTATCATTTCAGGACACTAGAAGTAGAAACCAGCAGAAACAAACACCTGATATTTTTGCGAATTGGATGATGAAACTCCAGACACGTTCTCTATAAGAAGCTCTCGCACGACGAAGACTCGTACACCTAAGTGGTGCGACTCTAAATGTATTGGAGATATAGAACACACAGCCTGCGGAGAAGGTACTCAAATTCATCAGAAGCCTTCAATTTTACACAAGTAAGGACAGTAGACTGTGTTATGGCCCAATAATAATTTTATATTATCGTTATTTCTATTATTATCGATCTATTGCTTATTATTCAATTTAAATCGACTATGCATCGTGTGATCACTTTTTTACTATCGATCTCTTAATCAGTTACTCAGTATGTTTTTTCTAACCATCCAGGCTTTGTCCCGCATTTTATGCAATATTTTCAAATTCACGCCGGCTGCACCTAAGTGATCAGAATGACATTTCTATTGAACATACGATTTTGCAATGCTTTTTTTATGAGAGCTGACCAGTGATTTATCATCGAACAAAAAAGTTTGAAGTTGCCGAAAAATCCTCAAAAACTGCATGCCACAATTTTTGGTAATTTTTGATCTTTTTAGGATATAATTGGAAGACTACATGGAGGACTACAACTGAACTCAAGAAATTAAATTGAAATTGCAAATCGCACCGATTTAGAAATCTCGAATTTTTTTAAGTTCACCCGTTCATTCGTTCATAAGGTTCGCCGTGAATTGGAAGCATCAGGCGGCGATGCAGAATCTGTTGCAAAATTAAAAAAAAAACGAGAAACATTCTCACACTGTTCGATCTGCAGAATTTATTAAGCAAGTGCAAGCGTTCATTGACAAGGACCCTTCAAAAGCAATGAGGGCCCTTGCGAGTAAACTTAATGCTTATGAGGGTTTTATCCGTCAAGTAGTTGATGAAGATCTTCTGTATAAATTCTACGTTGTGTGCGCAGCAGAAAGTTTATATCGGAGGAAACACGAGAACAGCGAGTTATTAGATCAAAACGCCTTCTAAACAAAATTAAGCAGTCTGAAGCGTCTAAAAACACTCACATTATGGTCCCTTACTCCCAAGACCTGAATCCCTTGGATTACTGCGTATGCTGTTGATGGAGTTATTGAATGGATTTATAGATAAGTTCATGTTGTGCCGACCAAAATAATCAGCAAAATGCTTGAACGCCAGGACAGCTGGGATGCATTTCAAAGATAAATTGAGGAGCTCGGTTTTACCCATTACCCATTATTTAGGTATCCTTCGGCAGGAGTGCATGGGAAAACTATATTATTTTTACTCACTAGTTGAAGGTTTTCTGCGTTTTTTCATATATTTGAGAACTTACCTGAAAAGAAAAGACGAAGCAAAATTAGTATTTAGAAATCATTAAAAAGCGATTAGAAATATTCATTTATTTGCTTATTTATTAGAATTAATTTATGAGACTAAAACTAATACGAGAATGAGTAACAGCTGCCAGAGCCTACAGCTCGACAAAGATAAAAGAGTTTGTGTTATTAGTAGCAAATCATATCAAATCATAGTAGTTATATTATAATGTTTTAAAGAATTAGTTAAAGAACTTATACTGGTGACAGAAACACTAACCAGTAGAGCAGAAGATTTGCTGGATCCGAAGTGTTTCTTACTGATACTTTTTTGCGACGTGTATGGAGAAGGTGCCGTAGGTGCCTCCGACCCCCGAATGACGTTATCGGAGTCCAAACACCACCCATCTGAACCGAAACCGTCGAAACAGCTAGTTTCCTGGGGGACGAGGACGACCGGTGATTACACTACACTGACAGGGCAAAGTTACTGCTACAACAACAACAATAACAACAACAACGGCCGCCAAACCAGTCGTGAATTGGCGAAAAAAAAAATGAACCACGATCATAAAACAATTCTCAATTACTTTCATTCATTGAGATCTACCGAAAAATTGGGAGCCTGGGAGCCTCACGAGCTCAACCAAAAAAAAAACAAAGAAAGTTGCCTTCAAATTGCTTCTCAGCATCCCGTCCGCTACCAAGCAACACGCGGTCATAAACCTTGCTTTTTGTACCGAATCGTCACGGGAGATGAGAAATTTTGCCTATACATCAATATGAAGCAAAGAAAGGAGTGGGAGGCTCCAGAAGATACGCCAAAGCAGAGAGTCAAGCCGGGTCTTCATCCAAAGAATATCATGATATGTGTTTGGTGGAACTGTGAGGGCATGGTGTACTGGAAAATGCTGGAAAAGAATGTCACGGTCAACAAGGGGTTCTGCATTGACCAGCTACACTGCGTGAATGAGACTATTCGACTGAAAATACCTGATGGACATGGTCAAACACGATCCATCAATACTTCACGACAACGCCACTCCCCATGTTGCACAAGTCGTCAAAGCCGCACTACAAGAGCTCGAATGGGAGATCCTTGATCATCCGCCATTTTCTCCAGATCTTGCACCGACCGATTACCATCTTTTCCGCTTTAGTCAAACCATAGGAAGGGCATTACCTTCGATGTCAAAGAGGTGCTTAAAAACTGACTCAACGACTGCTTTAACACCATACCAGACGATTTTCGGTGGAACGGCATCAACAAATTGGTCGAGCGGTGGGACGAGGTTGTAAATAGCAACGGCGAATATATGATTGATTAACTTAGATGTAATCATTGTTTTTTGTTTAAATAAATGTCTACGCTAATAAAAAGGCTACAAGCTTATTCCCCAACCAAATACATATAAATAATTAAATTCCATATTTTCATTAATCCATTATTCCAAAATTTTTTTAGTATTAAAAAGTAATTATTTTTTATGAAAATATTGATTGGCTTGCAACGGCAGGAACAGCAGCAAAAAGCGATGAATATGCGCAAGAAAGCACGAGAATGATTACGTAAAAGTCATAAAAGCAGTAAGGGCACCCTCGAGCGCTCATACCCGATTTCGCATTTTCTTTCATCAGTCTTCTTTTATTTATTTTTCAAGTGCCCAACACGTGAGTAATTTTTTTATTTTTATTTCAACTGCCGATTTCCTCTGCCACATTTTGCAAAAAAAAGAACAAAAAATAATTACGTCAAAGCTTTTTTCGCGCAAAAACACATAACAAAGCATAATAATAAAAATAGCAGAGCAAAGCAGCGGGCAAAACTGATGTCAAAGTCCACTTCAACGGGCTAGAGACAATATGCGCTGCATACAAACTATACGTTTAAGTGGATGCATTGATACATACACACATACATGCATGCATACATACTTACACACATACATACATACACGCATACATGCATCCATACATACATAAATACATACGAGTATTGCATATGGAGAAAAGCCTAAGGCTGGCGTTCGACTGGTCATAAATAGCAAATGTTGGCTTCACACATTCGCGTAGCGGACAAAAAAAAATATAAAAATTAAAAAGTCATAAATAATAGCAATGACGTTTCATCCATATTTGATCTTAAATGGATGATGACTAATGCTGCTATATCGACTAACAGAGCTCTGAAAGATGGGAAGTAACCTGCGAAAGAGGCCTGAATGGCTAACTGACTTGTACCACCTTTCGGCGGCTGGTACAGGGTGGCGCTAAAGTAATCCTCCTATCAGAAAATGCTATAAATTATGCGCTTGGCCCCTAATGTCAGTTCTGTTTTGACATTTGTGTAGGCTGCACAGCTCCAGAACGCAGAATATTGCTAACTATTTATTTGACCAATAATCGGTCGGTGACTTTGGCACAACGTGAATTTCGTCGCAGATTTCCTTGCCGTCCAACGCCTACTGGTGAAACACTGCGACGTTTAGCCGCTCGCCTCGAAGAGACTGGCACAACACGAGATGCTGCCAGGCGTGGCAGACCCCGGAGTAGCCGTTCTGCAGAGAATATTGCTGCTGTAGCCGCGGATGTCATGGCAGCGCCGTCGACATCGACCAGACGACGTGCCATGCAAATGGGTATCAGTCGACGGTCTTTACAGCGAATTTTGGTACAAAATTTGAAGATGTTTCCGTACAAAGTCCAGACGGTGCCACAGCTGTTAGCTGCTGACCGTTAATCGCGTCTAACATACGCTCAAGCCATCCTTAATCACCACCAAGAGGAAGATAATTTTTCATCAAAAATAATCATGAGTGATGAGGCCCATTTCCATCTTAGCGGGTACGTAAATAAGCAAAATTTACGCTTCTGGGGCACTGAAAATTCGCGTTTAACCCACGAGGAGCCATTACACCCGCTCAAAGTCACTGTATGGTGTGCTGTTTTCGCTGGAGGAGTCATCGGACCTTTTTTCTTCGAAGACGTCGCGGGCCAAACGGTTACTGTGAATGGTGAGCGCTACAGAGCAATGATCAACGAGTTCTTTTTGCCGCAACTTGATGAATTGGGATTGGAAAACATGTGGTTCCAACAGGACGGTGCAACGGCACACACTGGACGTGCCACAAGCAATATGCTGAAGGATGCGTTTCCCGGGCTCCTTATCTCACGTTTTGGCGATTTGCACTGGCCAGCAGATCGCCTGATTTGACCGCTCCAGACTTCTTTTTGTGGGGCTTTTTGAAGTCGCGGGTTTATGTCAACAAGCCTCAGACTCTTGCAGCTCTAAAAGACAGTATCTCTCAAGAATGTGAGGAACTATCGCCGGAAGTTTTGGCCAAAGTGATGGAAAATGCCAAAAAAGGCAACTGATCGGCGGCCATTTACATGACATCATATTCTCGACTTGATGTAAAAAAAACTAAAAGACCAAATAAAAATAATCCACAAGAAGAATCAAAGTTTTTCTTTTTTTTTTTAAATTACAGCAAAAAAACATCCCAAAGTTACTTTTGCGCCACCTTGTATTTTTACCAGCCTGGAAATTAGAATCATCAATCATTAGGCGCCTACAGGACCTTTACGTTAGTAAAGCTAGATGTGCTTGAATAGAGGCAAAAATTGAAATGTGTAGACCACACCTTATGAAAAAAGATGACACTTTTCACTTATGAAAAATATTTATTCGGATTCGAAAGCCGGATGGGAAATCGGACGACGTCTTGGAAGGTGAAGAAAAACCAAAATGGGACGCAATTCTTTTTATAAAGTAGATTTAACGTCTATTTTTAGTAGAACAAAAAAAATGTTTGAGATTATTTCATAAGAATGCAGCTCAAGAAATGGTTAAGTATGTAAATATTAAATATTTTCGGATTGACGCAATATTTTTTTTGGGTTGCCTTTATTTATTTATTTAGCTGGCATATTCAGTTGAATTTTGAAATTGATAACAAAGCTAAGTCATGGGACTGAGAGATATATCCTATAACCTTTTTTATGTCCAAACCGATGCTTCCCGCATGTGACGGTGGTCAGGGAGGAACCATCCAGTCGTAGCTGCTTCTGCTTGGTGTCTGCCTACATGAACCATGACTGATCGGCGCTTCCAGAGGAGATGCATCATTTGGTGGATACTCTCCTGCCCAAGAAAGAGAACACCTTGAACGGCTGCGACGTGAACGCCAGACACATCATTTGGGGCAGCAGCGAGATCAAAGAACGAGGTAGTGGTCCACATTATGGCATCAAAAGCGTGCCCTTGTAGTGTAGCTGGTGCACTCTTGCCATCTAACCTACCTAACCTACCTACAAAGCTACAACACTAAGGTTTCACTACACTAAGCATTCAAAGTTAATAGAAAATTAGTGGCAGTGCAGAAAGCAATGCACAGCATTTTTGTATGCAAAACATCGGCAGGGGGTAAAAAATTAAAAAACCAACAACAACAATTTTGAGCGACATCATCGAACTTCCACTTTTTTGCACTAATATTTAATGGGCTACAAAAAGCTGCCAAACTTTCCAAATAGGCAGGATTGGAATGAGAAAAAAATCTGCACCGAAGCCGGTACCTCTGTGTTCACTGACGGCTCCAAGATGGAATCCGGAGTCGGAGCAGGGATTCTCAGCTAACTTATCTATTTTTTTAAATTGCCGAATATTTTTTGTCAGGCAGAAGTCTTTGCGATCCCTGCAGACATGTAAAATACTTAGAGAACGTGAGAAAATGTGGCATATTAACATTTTATTCCGATAGTCAAGTCGCGATCAATGCTATCACGACGCCATGGTGCAGATTCCAACTAGTCAACTCCTGTAAGAAGGAGGTCAAATCTCTTGGGCGAACAGGCAAACTTTCTCTGAACTGAATTCCAGAACATAGGAACATGGAGCGAAATCAAATTGCTGATGTGTTTGCCAGGAAGGGGTCGACTGAATTGGTTTCAAAGACCTACTACCCGGTCATCGGCATCCTTCTGACTATTGTTAAAGGAGAAACTCATAACTTATTTCCCAGGAAAGCGCAAAGAAGATGGAGCTCCATTTCTTCATGTGCTTTTTCGAAAAACTTGGGTAAGAATACAATAAACGAAGGACTGAAAAAGCCAAGGGAACTTCACGCAATTCACTTTCCAAACTCGTAGTTCTTTTTACCGGCCATTGTGCGCTCGGCACACATGCGGAAAAACTAGGTTTACTATTTAACATTCATTCCAGAAGCTGTGGGACCTTTCAGAGAAGAATAATGTTGATTACTTTCTTTGTGAATGTCGGGGTTGGCAGCTGGACGATTCAGGCTACTGAGGTCGGTGCTCCAACCTAAATCCCATCAACTTTCTCTGTTACATCAATAGCTCTAGCTGGCTGTAGTTATCTGTCCATTGGAGGTCTCATATTGGTATCAAAATGGCGCCTTGGTGCCAGTGTATTGTTTCTGAATCATTCCCAAAGCATGAAATCGCTTGGAAATGGATTGGTGGGTAACTCCTAATATTGAAGCAAGCTCTTTTTGCTTTTGACACGGATCCTTATTGAGCAATGCCTCCAATTCAGCGTCTTCGAAGGTTTTTGGCCTTCCTTCCTTCCTTCACGCGGACTGTCGTCAACATTAAAATCACTGTGTTTGAAGCAACGGAATCAATTTCGACACGTTGTTTCACTTAAAGCAGCATCTCCATAAACTTTTTGTAGCTCTCGATGCGCTTCAGCCGCCGTTTTTTCGAATGAAAGAGGAAAATCAACACTTCCCACAAATGACGATTATTCGGCACAAAATCAGACATTTTCACAAAACCAAAAAAAAATCACTAATGTGTCGAAGCAGTTTGTTTACCATATGTCTAAGCTTGGTTTATGACGTTTAGGTTATGTTAGAATCGACTAGCACACACTGCTGGCGGCATCTATTGACAAACAGCGAGAACTTAGTTGCGCACCTAATAAATAACCAAAAAATATCACAAGAAAAATCTCGAAATTTCAATGAAATTCAATGATGTTATTAGGAAAGACAAGAGTTGTAAAAATCTAAATGCATTGAGCTGAAAACGGAAACGGACATTTTTTCCATCTGTGCCATTTTATGTTCTAGCTGAGGGCTACGGCAAAATTTGTTATATTAAAAAACCTAGAAAAAAGTTGCACGAAAATATTTCTCGACAAGCTGAATTACAATACCCTGCGATACTCTTACTTTGTCTATAAGAATATCAAGTCTCCTTTTGAAGTTATCTGCAAAATATGCTCCACTTGAACTCCTCCCTTTTACCCATCATTCGTTGCTAAAATCTCATAAATTCGTGCCGAGTTATCCAGCAGAACAATAAGAATAAACAAAAACCAATAACAAAAATGCAAATAAAGGTTTCGACAGTCATATTGTAAAGAATATCTAAAAATATCTGCTGCGCCAATTAAAAGTGAATTTGGCTTTTTAATGGCAATTTGGTAATCGAATTCTTAGGAAATGCGAAGTAAATTTGTCCAAAGTGTAAGCAAATAAAAAATGTATAAAGAAATTAGGAAGAGATATGATTTCAAGGATAAAGGAAAGAAAGAGCAGTAGGTAACAACACAAAAAAAAAAAAAAATAACTTGAAACATCATTAAATACTTGAGAGCAGATAATGACGCAAAAATAAGATGGAAATGAATAACAAAAAAAACAAAAAATGCAAAAGAAGGAGACGCTAAGCCAGCACATGTAACGGAAATGAAAAATAATGGATGATATAAATATGTAAATATTTAAATAAGCTCTTCACAGCCGCATGTGTTTCAGATTGGGCGGCAAGATTATTACATAAATGGAGCACAAGATGATGACGACGAAAATGACGATTATGCTGATGATGATGCTATGACGAGTGATAAAACTGTATCTGATTAAAGTGCATGTGTGTGTGTATATGTGTGTGTATATGTGCGTGGAAATAAAAATGTTGCTATTGTATGAATTTGCTGCTAGGCGCGCATAGCTGGTCGTAAGTGGGTGGTTACCAGAGCTTCAGGCGACTATGGCGACAGGCAGTCGCTCACAATTAAGGACAGAAAATGAGCACTAAGCTAAACGATTAAAAAAAATACACAAAATAAACTCTTTAGCCACATAAAACAACTGTTGCTGGCTGTTGTTACGTAGTTAGCGCCTAAATGTATACTTATTTGCTATGGAGTATGGAGAAGATTTGTAAAAGATTTGCATAAATATTGCATTTAAATTTAAGCGAGTTGTTTTATAACTGAATTGACTCTACAATTCGAAAAGTTTTTGGTCTGTTTAAAGATTTTTTTCTGTTTTCTTTAAATAGGACAATTTTTTATCTACTGATCTGCTGTCTTCTAGTGCGTGAATTGATGCAAAAAGTTTATGATGCGATGATTGTCCATCTCGTGCCAGAGTTCATGAGTGGTTTACACGTTTCAGAGATGGTTGTGGGGACATAAATGACAATGAACGGACATAAATGAAAATCAGTAATCACCGAAAACTCCATTAAAATTATTCGTAAATTTATCAAAAATGAACCGAAATTATCGTTGAAATTCACGGAATCGGAGTTGAATATCTCCAAAACATAGATTCATCGCATTTTAACTGATCATTTGGGCTTACGCAAGGTCTGTGCACGTTTCATTCCGCACAACTCAACTGAGGACCAAAAATTGCTCAGAATTTAACATTCGAAAGACCTCGTTAAATAGGCGAGAAAATACGAGAATTTCCTTTGCAACATTGTAACTGATGATGAAACGTGGTGTTTCCAACATGAACCTGTCCTATCTCTTTCTCTGATACTTTTCTCCTTCCCTCCTTGACTATCTACCCTCTTTCCCGAGCTTTAAATACAATGGGCTTTTAGCCTGAGTGTTTTAGGAGCCCCAAATCTCCCAAGGCTCTTTGGCTCAACCTTTTCAAATTTCAATTTCAACATAAACCTGAAACTAAGCGTCAAAGTGCCGAATAAAAGGCCCCAGCTGAGCCAACACCCAAAAAATCGCGTTTGGAGAATTGAAAAATCAAGTCGATGCTCATTTGTTTTCACGATTCCAAGGGAATTGTGCACAAGGAGTTCGTGCCAATGGCCCCAACCGTCGATGCAATTTTCTATCTTAGCGTTTTGAATCGTTTCTTGCATCGCATTCGTTGGATTCGCCCTGAATACGGCGAAGGAGGAAGCTGGTGCTTATTGCATGACAATGCACCATCTCATCGATCCACTCTTGTGATTGACTTTTTGACTAGAAATCGCCTTTTAACCATCAATCACTCACCGTATTCGGCTTATATGGCTCCCTGTGACTTCTAACTATACGAAAAATTGTATATGGTCATGAAAGGAAAACATTTTGCGTCCGTAGAGGCCATCCAAGGGCTTGTACCGACATCCTGAAGGACATTCCGGTCAATGACCTGCAACACTCTTTCGAAAATCTTTTAGATCGCGCAAAACAGTGTATCGAGGGCAGGTGGGACTATTTTGAATAAATAAACTCGAAGTTATCAGAACAAAGCTCTTGTCATTTCTATTTTAACTCAGTCGGTTTTATCATATTTTGTACTTCACCTTGTATTATAGAATAGAATAAAAAAATCAGCGATGCGGACCAGTTCGGAAACTTTTCGCTCCACCCTTGTGATAACAGTTGAATGACTTTCTAGCCGCCTGGCTGATTGATTATTTATTTAGTGTGTATAAGTTCAATCACGGCTCGTATATTATAAAAAAATAGAATAAACTGATTCAATAGCAATAAAGACCAATTCTTTTCTGATTCCAAGATATGAATGCTAGATTTGAGGTAGTCTAGCCTCGATCATGACGTTTGGGACTAGTATTGGTGACATGTATTGTACGCTATCAAAAGTCAGGATTATCTTCATCGCAATTTGTTCATCACTGCCTTTAATGATTCTGTAGCTGAGCGATTTTTGCCGCTTCTAGTTAATATACTAAAGGCAAAATGAAACCCCGTTCAAACCTAAGTCCTTTGCGTTCAATCTTCTCATATCAGTGCAAACGTCTTATTACTGTTACTTTTACAATAGAAAGTCATTTATATCTATACCCATAAATCCAGGATGAGTTGCGGTGATGGGACAGCAGTTCATTCTGGTGAACTTAGTGGCGCTTAGTCAGTACCGGTGAGAAACTACAGAAGAGCAAGTTTACACAAGACCTGAAATATCTTCTCCCACATTAGATCGCACACCAGGATGTGATAAAGCATCTGGTTCTCTGCTCTTTCTCAGTCATCACAAATAACCTCAAAAAGTGATTCTTTTGACGACTTCTGGCAGCGACACTGTGTTTACTAAATTTTAAATTTGAGCGATTCCAAGTGAGCTGGTCAGCTGGTGGTAGCAGAGGAAGAGGAAGATCGCCTCTGCGTTGGAAAGATCAGGTGGAGAAGGACTTCGCTTCACTTGGTGTGTTCAAGTTAGCACGAGAAAGAAACGGGCAAAGAAACGGTTAAACTCGGCCAAAATCGCGTAAGCGGTTATCGCGCCAACTAAGAAGAAGAAGATTTCAAGAGATCGAAGTGTTCGAGGCATGGTATTAAAATTTTCTGAAAGCTTATTAATATTGCTGGAAATTAGATTGAATGCTAAAAAGTGCACAGAAAGCATTTGAAAAAAAAAAAATTAAAATGTATAATTTTTGAGATTTATTCGTTGTTGAAAATTTTGTTATCAACTTTTTTAATGTAAATATTTTTATGAATTTTTATTTTTTATTTTTATTTTTAATATTTATTATTTGTTATTTTTAATACTTTTAAATATTTTAAGTTTTTTTCACTATTTAGGATAAAATAAACGTAAATAATTTTTGTTTGGAAAAAAAATCACTTAAAAATTTTTATTTTTAATATTTATTATTTGTTGTCTTTAATTTTTTTCTTTCTTTCTTTGTTGTTTTTAATTTTTTTTTTACTTTTTAGGATAGAATAGGCGCAAAAAAAATTTTTTTTGGAAAAAGGTGGTTATTTAAAAAAAAATTATAACATTGAGTTCTTTCATTGTTAAAAATTTTGGTATCAACTTTTTTAAAGTCAATATTTTTATAAATTTTTATTTTTAATATTTATTATTTGTACTTTTTAATATTTTTAAATACTTGAATTTTATTTTATACTTTTTAGGATAAAATATGCGTAAAAAAATTTTTTTTTGGAAAAAGGTGGTTATTTAAAAAAAAATTTATAACTTTAAATAAATATATATAAATATTTATTATTTGGTCTTTTTAATGTTTTTAAATATTTTAATTTTTTTTTTACTTTTTAGTATAATATAAACGTAAATTTTTGTTTTTTGGAAAAATAAGAGGTTTTTTAATTGTTATAATTTCTTATTTTTAATTAATTTTTTTTTTTTTGTTTTTTTAATATTTAAATTTTTTTTGTTTTTTTATGATAAAATATATGTAAAAGAATTTTTTTTTTGGAAAAATAATATATCAATATTTTTATAAATTTTTATTTTTAATATTTATATTTGTTCCCATTATTATTTTTAAATATTTTAATTTTTTTTACACTTTTTATGATAAAATACACTCAAAAAATTTTTTTTTTGGAAAAATAACACATCAATATTCTTATAAATTTTTATTTTTAAAATTTATTATTTGTTATTTTTAATATTTTTAAATATTTAAATTTTTTTTAATACTTTTTAGGATAAAATAAACGTAAAAAAATTTTTGTTTGGAAAAATATATTAGCACTTCACAATTTTTATAAATTTTTATTTTTAATATTTATTATTTGTTCTATGTGTATGTATGTTGCTTTGTATATAAAAGAAATTTGTTTTTTGGGAAAAACTTACTTCAAAATTTTTATAAATTTTTATTTTTAATATTTATTATTTGTTCCTTTCAATATTTTTAAATATTTAAATTTTTTTTTTTAATTTTTAATATAAAATATACGTAAAATTTTTTTTTTAAATAGCACTGTTTTTAATCGTTACAATTTTTTATTTTTAATATTTATTATTTGTGTTTTCTTTTAGTATCAAATCTTTTTTTTTTTTTAGTATAAAATATACGTAAACAATTAAAATTTTTGGAATATTTTGTATGTCAGCTTTTAAGCGAAAAACACTCCCACACAGATTCTTTGCTTATATTAGGGATTCCATTAATTTTTCGAGTTACATTCAAATATGTCCAGCGAACCAGTAAAAAATCAGCGCAAAATATGGTTCGAGGGAAGCTCTAGCATACGTATGTACTAGTAGCAAAAAACAAGCATTTCAAAATGTTCAACATAACTCTCAAAATTATAAAATTAAAAAAAATTAAATAAAGAAAAAAATACTTATTTTCTGTTTACTCCTTTTTTCTACTCAAGCCTACCAATAAACCAATTTTCAGAAAAAAATAAGACTAAGTCCAAAATGCTTCGATCACTTGAGATGTCACTGTTTATTTATAGGCTAATTTATACAGGCTTAGGTCACGCTTTTCCAGAAGATTGTCATCTGAAAATTCGCTGTTATCTATGTAAGAGATAGACCGGCGTCTATAATTAGCGCCAACCTATGCCTGAGAAAAGGCTGAAAGAATACCGATGGCACAAATTTAGACACATTTTTGATATGAATGCCAACAAGAAATCCGTTATTTGTGCTGCGAAAAAAAAATAAACAGAAAGCTCTAAGCAAATAGATTTTCCTGCATTTCGATAAGAAGTACTTTCTATTACTTTAAGCCACTTGAAAATTTCCATGTAATAATAAGGCGTCATTAGTTTGACGCAAAGTTAAAAAAGACAACCGACACTGTGTTAGAATATAGTTTGTCATCGTAGAGTACTCATACTGATATGTATGTGTGAGTTGCTTTGTATATCAAAATGTTGTTTTTATTGCATATTCGCATTCAAAGAAGATAGATGACCACATCACACAAATGCTTTATTTAGTTTATTTATAGTTCAAAGCAATTTTATTGTCTCCGCTAACAGATTGCGTCAGGCTGTCACTCAACTTACACAAACACACACATGTATATGTATATATGTGTTTTTATGGGGATGTGCGATTTTCATCCCCGCCGGGAAAATCTGAACAAATAATACGAGCTTCTAGTTGAGGTACTAGTCCAAGATGAGACGAGTCGAATACAACAAATAGTTTGTATGATATTTATTTATTTTACTATTTTAATTATTTTCTGGTTTTATTAGAAAGCAGAAGTAACACTTCCATTCAGTCACGTGTCCGTCTTGGCTGGCTTTGCAGTAGCGCATCCTGTCAACCCAATTCTCGAAGACCTGATTCGACTGTTAGCTTCATGTCACGCACGGCTTAGATGAAAATCGCTTTAAAGGTACAGCTGGTTTTTTGAAATACGAGTATTCGCATACGGCTACCCATGCCGGTATTCAGACAAGAGTCAATAGTCCCAAGCAGTGATTTCTTAGTTGCTGTTGAACAGCAGGAATGCTGGAATTTTGAAGTACTACCACGCGAAAGTAGTACTTGAGGACAAGAAATATTCTCCATTGGATTTCAAGGCTGTCATTGTTATCGGCGTTAATGCTGGTTCCTAGATTAATGAAATCTCTTACAACTTATCAGGGTTCACTCAGTAATATACATGGATTCAGAAGTGTAACATAAACGAAGCGCATATACAGTTTTTCGAAATATTTCGACCCCAGCGCCTGCTAACAGACTAATTTTTAGCATGTTTTTTATGGAAATGCATTATGAACTTAAACTAGAACGAGTAAAACCTATTTTTTTTGTTTTCGAAATATCGTGACCCAAGCTTGACCTAAGGTATAATTTTTTTTCGAAGTGAAAACTATTTTAGGCGTTTTTAATGTTTTTTACAGGCGGTAAATTTGTGTGCTCGCTAACACCATACAGTTAGCAGAGAATATTAGCAGAGAATGTAAAAGCAACAGTAGCTGTATCGGCAGCATTAACATTCTCTGGTAACAGTAGCTTTATTATGCGGCGAAAGAGCGAACTGAGTGAACAGAACCGACAAATACCGTATATCCATGAACATATTACAGGTGCCGATTGGTTAATGCAGCATATCCAGAGAGATTATAAAAATATGTATTTGTAGATTGGTTTCCGCAAGAGGTGAGTGCGTGGCGTAGTCAAATACATATGGAAACAGTGCAAGTGCGCACACATAAGGGCTGACTGCGACTGCGCTCATGAATACAGTTAATTTTTTTTTTTTGGCGATAGATAGGGAATTATTTTTTTTGCATGCGTTTTGATTTTTTATACAAATGTTTTATTTATTTATGTCCCAGCATCAGATCTCTGTGATCCCAACGATTTTTATGTTAAATATTTTTCGTAATTTGTTTTATAAAAGTAAAGCTCATCACATGAATCATATATCTCAAAGTCTAAGACTTTCAAAACTATTTAAGGAATTTCAAGGAAACAAAAAAAAATTTATAACAATTTTTAATTTTTGAAACTTTCAAACTATGCCAACACTCTCTTTTCATATGTCAGAAAAACTTAAACCTGGAGATGTTACTGGACACCTCAATATCTTGAACAGGGTTCAACATGCAGTATGCGTAACCCAAGCGAATGACCACACGGAACCCGTACTCAATTTTATAAAGAGATACATGGTTATCTTCCAGTCTAGGGAAGAGTGGAATACTAACCCAACATGGATAAATGATGACTCACAAAACACAAATGGTACACGGATGGTTCCAAAACGCTCCAAGGCGTAGCAAAAGGAATAGTGGGGCCTAGATCACACAAATCTCTAACACTAAGTACAGATACCGCGATTTTCTATGCGGAGCTCTTTGTCATAATGGAAACAGTGGAAATCATATTGAAAAGAGGGTTCGAGAAATTAAAAATTAAAATACTTTCGGACAGCCAATCGATTCTCAATGCCACGAATAGTTTCACATTCAAGTCAAAAGTCCTAATAGAGTGTCACAAGGCAGTCAACAAACTGGCCACTCATAATTAGGTCTCACTGACTTAGGTACCAGGACATGAGGGACAAGAAGGAAACCAGAAGGCAGCCTTTTATGCCAAAAAAGGGGCAGAAGGGCTATTCTTTGGACCAACTCCATTTTTCAACTTTAACAAAAATAATATAAAACAGGAAACCAAAAGGGATCGAAACTAAAGTCAGTGCACACTGGAACGGCTCAAGCGGTCTTAATCACTCCAAAAAGTTCTTGAACTTCAATGCCAACAGAGCAAAATCTGTAGGAGACACAGAATACTGGGCTCGTACCTACTAGAGGATGAAGATCTACAATTGCTCCCTCCTAAGGAGCTGGTTCGATTCCTCGGTATACTAAATAATTATAATTAAGTAATTACAAGCGCACAATAGATCAATCTGGTCGCAGTGCATAAGGTAGTAGCCCGGTGTGACGGGTTCAAAAAATCGAATTTTTTGTTTTTACATTTTTCGGAAGAAAAACATCTTAAAAATATACTATACAAATTTCAGAAAGAAATTTTAATTATTTTTAAAGTTATAGCTAAAATAAGAGAGCGCGCCGTAGTGTGTATGAAAGCGTGTGACACGGCAGCAGCAGCTGCTCTGACCGTTCCTTCTTTTATTATCCGGTATTTAAACGTGTTTTTCTCAAAACCATGTTTTCGAAATTTCGTGGAATCGCTGACTCACAACTATTCAACCGATTTGGCTAAAAATTATACCCGTTATTTTAGACACACATATCTAGATCCCGGACCTTTAAAACATATAATTTTTTAATAATAAACTATTTAATTTAAACAATTTATAAAGAAAAAAAATTAGATTTTGAGAACTTTTTTCACAAGTCCGCCATTTTGTTTTTGTTTTTTATTTTTATGTATATTTTAGGTTCGGAACCTAAAATAAAGTCTACAGAATAATAATCTCTTTGAATTTTTTATTTCAGATGACTTTGGGGGGCTGTGTGTTTCTCCGAACCACTCATCTTTTTTTTAAGGACTCCACTTCGGCATCAAAAATTTTAAACAAATTAATATAAAATTAACTTTAAAAACATTTTTTTTATACTTCAAAACACCAATGAAAACATGTAAAAACTTTAAAACGATCGCATTTATTTTCTTTTTAAAAAAGATTCATGAAAAAACGTCGAAATTTCGGTCGTTACACCGGACTACTACCATAAAGGCCTTAGCCTAACCCATTACCATTAGCAACTTTCAAAGTTTGAAACTTTTAAAACAATTTACGAAAATTCAAGGAACTAAAAAAGTGTATATAACATTTTTTAATTTTTAAGTAAAATCTTTCAAAAACATTCTGAGTGTGCAATTTTATAGCCCTTTTAATTCTAAAGTGCAAATTTCAAGTGGCTTAAAATTTGCGTTGACTGTTGGCAATTCTATTTCGCTGAGGTACTACGCATTTTGCTTTCCTTCTCTTATTTGTAAGTTTAAGTTAACTGCCCACTTTTCTTTGGTAGAGTAACGCTTTTCAGCTAGTTTACATATGTTTTAAATATATGCCGAATTTGAACAAAAACAGCACTTTTATAAATATTTTGACATCAGCGCCACCTAGAGGAAATTCTATTCAGAATAAAATGAATGCCATAACCTGATCGGAAGATTTATCTACTTAGCAGCAAAAGTAGGGTCAAACTCAGGTAAGCAGTTTTTTTTTAATTGTCTTTTTACGTCGTATTACGCTCCCTACATCATCTAAACATTTTTGTTTTGCTAATATTTTCGCTATAATTTTATTATAGTTTTATTTTATTGCTGGCTAAGAATATTTATTCTGTGGAACAAACAGCAGTCACTTACGCAGGTATTACTTGTCACAAATAGCGGCTTTATAGGTACTACAGTCTGCATAGCGACATTAGTCATAATTCCAAGCTTCTCTGCAGGGCTGTACAATTTTGCACGCTTTTTACTCACATACTCACTTTTAACATTTGAAGTATTTGTTTGTTTAATGTTTCACTTAATTTTGTTGGCACATTTTAGTCTATTCCATTTCGTCACGCAACTGACTTACCACACACACATATGCATGCACACATAACAGCTATTCCAGTATTTGCGGTTCTAAAATCAAATTACTATTTACACATATCTCTACTGTTAGGCTCAGTGAGTGTACTGTTCAAGAGCCTGTTGTTGCTTTCTGTCGTACACTCACAGAACTGTTGATATGTATGTATGTATATGTATTGTAGCATGCGAATAAACGCGCGTGGATATCATAATCTTTATTTGAGAGAGTGCTTTGTTTGTTTTGTGTGGACCAAAGCGCCATGGCTCATCAATTTTCACTGTTGCAAAAATGTGTGGACTTTTTAGCTCTTTCAATTATTTTTCACCCTCCATTCACATTTTCCCCTCCCATACGAACAGGTTGAGGAGTGTTGATATTCTGGAACCAAGGAAATAAAAAAAACACAAACAGCAATGTAATGGAATGGCTGGGGGTTGGGTTTGTTCTTTCTGTGATATACGAGTATGTATGTATCGACGTTTGTATGCACACACATATGTCTCACTCGCACGCCTTTTTGTGTTTCGTCATTCAGCCAACGATTGTTGTGGGGGAATTGAAAATTTGTGTACATATGGGATTTAACCTGTTGAATGATAATACGAGTATGCTCGTTTTGGGGGGGTGATGTATTGAGTACTTTCTTATTTGCATGCGCGCTATATATTCGTATGGGTTTAAGGATGCTTTCGATTTTCTGTGTATAGGCGTATAAAAAATCGCCATTTAGCCCATTAAATTCTGGTATAATAAAGTTCAAGTTTCTCATCATGCGTCATTTGATGGGCCACAGTTTTATTGTATTTGTTCTGGTGCTAAGTTATCGGTTTTTTTGCGTTTTTTGTGATAGTCTTTTACAGTTAAGCTTAAGAGGAATTTTTTGAGAGCGAGCCAACGTGAGAAGACGAAGCATTTCAGGATAGCTGGATACGCGCTAGGTTTAGGACTCGCCCCATAAAAATCACCCCCAAAGTAAACACAAACAAAACCTCGGATGAGAACTTCCCATACTGATTACGACCACTGCAAATGAAGTAAGGATAACGATTTGAGGGCATGTACCTGGAATGTCTGGTCCTTTAATGGGGAAGGTGCTTCTGCCCGGTTGTTTGATGCCCTTGTGAGAGTAAAGGCTGACATCACAGCCATACAAGTCATGCGATGGACGGAGCAAGGCAGAAAAAACTTAGAACCTTGCGACTGCCATGTAAAAGAGCGCAAATTGGGTTTTGGATTTGTTGTGGGAGAGAGACTTCGTCGCCAAGTACAGTCGTTCACTCCGGTGGACGAGCGTCGCGCAATAATCCACATCAAAGCGCGTTTTTTAACATCTTGCTAATTTGCGCCCATGCCCTGACGGAAGAGAAGGATGATGCGATCAAAGATTTCGCCTGGAACATTCCTATGAGCGTTGCCCCCTGCGATGACATAAAAGTCGTGCTTGGCGACTTCAACGCCAGGGTGGGCAAGGATGGAATTCTTGGTCCCACAGTCGCCAAATTCAGCCAGCACAACGAAACTATCGGTAACGGACAGAGGCTGATCGACTTCACCGGGGCCAGAAACGTGGTAGTCTGCAGCACCAGATTCCAGCTAAAAAGATCCACCAAGCACGCCTCTGTGCAGCAAAAAACGAACATCTACCTACGCCAAGAATGTTCAATATCAAAAAGCTGCAATCACAACAGACAGCCAGAAGATTCGCCACTCGACTCTCACTCCTGCTCTCAGAGAGCACTGCCCAACAAACCGGCATGCTCGAACAATGGAGCAACATTTCTCGATCTCTACGTACCACCGCCGAAGAAGATATGGAATTTCGGCGAGTTCAAAAAAAAAAAAAAACAGTTGGTACGACGAGAAATGTCATGCTGCCGCAGAAATAAAAGATGCTGTCTATAGAGCCACGCTGCGATCGAGCGCAACGCGAGCCATGTGGGATCGCTACTGAGAGCTAAAAAAGGAAGAGAGACGTATTATCAAGATTTACTTGTATCTAAATGATCGCCACTATTCAACGGTACAAGAACTACAATTAAATTGACTCACTCCAAAATAGAATTTGCTTGACTATAAATTACAATGGAGCTTAAGTAACATATAAAAGCAAAAATTAATATATACGCATATTTTTTTAATTTTAATTGCATGCGGCTAAGCAAATTTGGTTCGTTGTAGCACTCAGCTTATACAGGGTAATAGGTATGCCAATAAGCGATATCATTTCACTCTTCTAACTGTATTGGGCCGCATACAATTTTATATCTGACCTAAAAGTAAAGGGTCTTTCAAAAGTGACGCTCAAATGTCAATAGTGAGTAATGTCTAGGTGGTACCTCTTTTGAAGGTCATCTTTGACATTTGTTAAGTAGACAGATGCACAATTTTATATGACAGAACAGTGAGTTAAAATTATTCAAACGTATTATGAAAATGGTCGATCTTTGAGAACAACATATCGCCAAATTCATGATTTTTTTGGTGGAAATAATCTTCCGAGTGAGACGACAATTCAAAGGTTGGTGAAAAAATTTAAAAAAACTGGTTCTGTTGCGTATAGATAACATAAAGGGCTGGCAGACCAAAAACTGCACGTTCCGCTGAGAATACATGAGAATATCTCGACGTTCTCAACAATCAGGCATTCATGAATCGACTGTTTGGTGGATATTTTTATTAGGAATTAAACTTTTCTTAATTTGCTTTTGCGTTGTAATTATTGTAGGATTTTTTTGTGAATTTTAAGAAGATGATTCCATTATGGAATACTATTAGGATTTGGCGTTAAAGATATGCAGAGGAGTCAGTGCCAACTGGTGGGATTTTAGTGACTGTAAAGAAATCATATTAGCATCATTTACAGACTTCCTGGTAGAGCCGCAAATAAAAATCATATTGTAGAGGATATCAATGAGGCCTAAGCGATTGACTGATGTCCAATAACATTTGCTAACAGGGGTAGGCAGAATTTTCAAAAAAAAACATTTTTTTTTTGCATTTTCTTAAAGTATAATGTCTGAAAATTTGAAGAGAATCCAACAAATACTTTTCGAGTTATTCAACAATTAGCAAGAGGCGCTCCGGAGCCGATAGCAAAACTTTAAATGCGTTTTTCTCAAAACTATGTTTCTTGAACTGGTGAACTGCTTTTGGAAAACATAAAAAACTCTTGCCTGATCGAAGGAGTTTTTTCAATTTTTTTTAACAATTAACTGTCGCTTTTTTGACGTGATAACGTCTTATAATTAGCCGGCTGCACGCACGAAAAAATGTGTCGTTACCTTGTTTGAACTGCAAGCGAGAGCGCGGAACGAACGACAAAGAGGCACAATCGGCCCCCGCGTTCGGCAACGTTCGACATCTGGCTCTGTCCTACTTGAGTGAGCATATATATGTATGTATATGCGCATATGTAGGTATATAAATTCACATACTTGTATTTGCATATGCCTTCTTCCTGTGTGCATGGTAATGAACCATTTCTCTGTTGAGAATAGAACGATGATAGGAAAAGTAGGAAATGAAAGGGAGTGTTTCGAGTGTAAAGTGTCTTGAAAAAGTCAAATCGATGATGGTGTCTCTTAGTGTTGTTGACTTATTAACGTCTGATGCACAATCGAAATTGAAGATATCTTTCATGAATTTGATAAATGTTTCGTAATTTTTCACGTTTGTGTAAATGTAACTTGACCTATTCCATTGCAATTCCATTTACCTCCTCCTCTATATCCATACAAAATATCTATCAAACAAATAAAATTAAAATTTTGTTTTGAAAATTGCAACCATTCCATCAATATTTTCTTATGACGTTGTCACTTTAAACTATCGTCAGTAAACCGACTTTATAGACAACCTCTTTTTTTCGAAAATCTGAAAAATATTTCCTGAGGCCGCCATATGGTTAATTTTGAAAACAAAAAAAAAACTTCGATCAGTCAAAAGATTATCTATTAATAAAACTACTTTCTCTTGTCCGATAGATTTTAGATGAATCTCCAAGGACTTTTGATGATCACCGCAAGGGACTTCTGGAAAAACGGGCTCCACACAATCAGCGATAACTTTTACAAATATTAATTTTTTTACTTGAAAATTTGCTTAAGTCAAGTCGGAAAATTATGTATTAATGCTATGTTTTTATATTTGTAAAATAAAGCAATTGACTAGCAAAAACCAAAAGACTGAAAATCGTTAGTTTTTCGGGCCTCTGACTACCCTTAACTCCTTATGTTAATCCTGAGTGAATTTGTGGCGCTGGATGTGTAAGAGTGAATTTGAGTTAGAATGGAAATAATAAAATTTTATTCTCAATTATGGATAGAAGCGGTACGTTCAACATCCAAGCGCTGGATTTGGCGTTCTAATTACAGCCAACAGATTTTGAATGTGTATGTTCCTTCCTTTTGGTATGCACCCTACAAAGACTTGTGGTCGAGGTATTTGATCCTGATCTACGACCGCCAGAAAAGCCTCACATGGCTTTGCATAAGATTTACATAGAAATTGGATTTGCATTCGCATACTTCTAAAATTCAACTAACACTAGAACTGAAGCCAACAGATCATCACCATCAGCCCAGAAATTCCGTGCATTGGTTCTTTGAACTTGACTCGCCTTTTTCACGCAAAATCAACTTCAGTGATGAGACACATTTGACACTGAATGGATTTGCCAACAAAAAAAATTGCCGCATCTGGGTAAAAGAAAGCCCTCGAGTTATTTCAGAGTAATCATTAGGTTAGGTTAGGTTGAGGTTACGTTGACCTGGCTGGCTGAAAATCATCACATAGACCTATTGCTTCTTAGTGGTACCAGATGTAGCTTGACTTTTACGTCTCCTTGTAGTAGGCTTCTTGTAATAAGCCTGCGTCTTTTGAAAATCTAAGTAAGCTCTGAAGCTCTAACCCCAAGAGACATTCTAACCTCTCATATTGTAGAGCTCCTAAACATTTCATTCGGGTTCTAGCTAAAGTAGAGCAAGAAGAAGGTGCAATCAAGAAAGGTGTAATCATTATATGCCCCAAAATGTATTGTTTGCTGCAGTTTTTGGGCTGGTAAAATAATTAGCTTGTTTTTCTTCGACGATGAAAATGAAAGAGCTGCTACTGTCAATGGACAACTGATGGCAGATTTTGTGTGGCCTGCGCTTGAGGAATGTACATTGATGATCTTTATTTTCACGGGACAACATTTCATTATTGGGAAAACTTAGATTGTAAGTTCCCCGGTCGATTCATTTCACGTAATGGCGGCATAAACCGGTCACCTGGATCATGCGATCTAACGCCACTAGACTACTTTTTGTGTGGATTTTTTCAAAAGCAAAGTCTACGTGAATAAACCAATAATGATTGCAGAGCTGATACAAAAAATTTGGATCGAGATTGTTGAACTCCATGCGAAAATGTGAGCGAGTCTTTGAAAATTTTTATACTCATATGACAGCCTGTATATGTACTCATGGTAGACATTTCCCACATAATTTGAAAAAACCGTATTTTGAACAACAAAAAAAGAATCTAAATTCTTGCATGTTTCTTTGTTTAAACCAAACATCTAGACGCGCCTTTTGATACACCCTTTACTTGTACTAACATACCTATAAAAACCTGTTTGTGTGCCTGTGCTGAGCATTATCAAAGTGCTTTGCTTCTATAAAAGTTGTTGTTGTTGCATAAAGCTCAGGCCTGTTAGCCCGTTGTCTTCATGATAACCTCTTCTAATGCGGGTCAATGCTGAATATGGCCATGTGATTGCAGCGAATAAGCGAAACAATATTTAGTTGCAAATCGTATGAAGGCTTGTACTTATACATAGAATGTATGTATGTGTGCGTGTGTATGTAAATATATTCATATATCGCAATTATAAGTGGATTTTTACTCAGATTTACTAGTGGTAAACATGCCGTCGCAAGCAAATTGGGGATCGGTAAAGTAAGGGGCGCATACATAGGTATGTAAAAAATGAAGTAAACAATCCCAAGTACATGAATGTGATTCTGAAAGTACGCGATTTGTTTAATCAAATTAGGATTTTAATTTAATTAAATTTCAATTTTGTTTTAAGGGGTTAGGGAGATAGTCAGAGGCCCGAAAAAATGATGATTTTGAATAATTTGTTTTGCTAGTCAGTTAATTTATTTTACAAAAATAAAAACATAGCATTAATACTTCATTTTTCGACTCGACTTTGGGAAAATTTCAACAAAAAAAATGTATAATTGTAAAAGTTATCACTGTTTGTGTGGAGCCCGTTTCTCCAGAAGCCCCATGCGGTGATCATCACAAATCCTTGGAGATTCAACTAAAATCAATCGGATAAGAGAAATTAGTTTTACTAATAGATAGTCTTCAGCCTGATCGAAGCTTTTTTTCAAAATTAACAAAATGCGCCTCTGGAAATATTTTTGAGATTTCGAGAAAAAATTAAAAAAAAAAATCGAAATTCTTGAAAAAAAAATCCTTCGATCAGGCACGAGTTATTAATGTTTTTCAAAAGCTGTATACATTTTATTTAAAGCCACCAAGCGGTTTTTAAGTCGCAGTGATCACCAGTAAAGTTTTGCTACTTCCTTTCGAACGCTCCGGAGCACCCGCGCTCCCTTTCTTAATTGTTGAATAACTCGAAAAGTATTTGTCGGATTCACTTCAAATTTTCACACAATACTTTTACGATATTATACTTTAAGAAAATGCAAAAAAAAGAAAATCAAAATTTTTGAAAATTCTGACTACCCCTAACCTTTTAAAAGTGCAAAAACAACACATTATAATTTTGACCAGACTTGATAATTTTTTTTTTATCGAATATTCATCATTGTTTCTTGTTTTGTTATAAAATTATACCTATTTGTCTAACCAACATTCATTTAAATCCAATTTAGAAATTTTATTCAAAAATTATTCCACAAACTTCTCATTCCATTCCATGGGTTTTAATTAGAATTTCTAGAAAGGTTTATGGTATGCAGTTTTATTTTTTTTATTTTGAGTTTTTTTTCCTTGTTCACCCCTCTCGGGAGCATTGGGCCTCGACAAGACTCAGTCTTGCATTGGTTTCGTTAATCTGTTTTGATTTCTGACAGGATAGCCGCTACCAATCCTAAGTGGTGGAAATGCCCACCTGTCGTTGCTTAAGAACAACGCCTTCTTACTGCTTGGAGCGCCATCTGTGTTTCACATTTTTCTGGCAGAAGGATAACACAGATGGTTGAGGACTTCGCTAAATTTCGTGTGTCTGCGCTATTACCGTGGCCGCCCACTGATTCAATGTGTAACTGTGTGGTTTTCTTTGTTTTTTGCTTGTTTTAGCAGCCACAATGCAAGTAATGCGCTGACGTTTTGTGCGGGAGTAAGGATGGAAAGTATTAGGTTTTGGGGTTGAGGAATGGAATTGGAGGATTTTTTTTTTAGAAACAGGAAAATTAGGTAAATTTGGAAAAGTGTGAGGACCGTGCTTTACGTGGGATTCGAACCCACAACCTCTGTGATGGAGGAATAGTGCACTTACGTCAGACTACCGAGACCGCCCTTTTATAGCTTATGAAATTTTTTGCTAGCTGCGTAAATATCAAATCTCCAGTCACCAATGCGCTGAAAAATACTATTTTGGAAGTTGTGCTGGGAGCCACTAGTTCAGTGAGATCTCTCGTTGAACTCTTTGAACGCAATATTACAGAAGGCATCAAAAAAATATAAACCGGATAAAGATAGTGGAGCTGGACGTGAATCCAGACAAGAGGGATTTAGTACCCTTTACAAAGAGGCTCAATATTCCAACCTTGTGTGTACCAAAATAGCGACTATTCCGATTACCATTAACATACATTTAGCTAGCCTGGAAGTAGTAAAGGGTTTTGTGTTCCTTGAATAACTTGGCAGAAGTAGTCAATTTAAAAATAACAAGCAGAAAAAAGAGTTCAAGGCAACTTAAGTTGTCTTATCAAAAATACACACAGATATGCAGAGCAACTTCCTTCATTTATTATATTTACGCGAGCTCCCAAAAAACAAAAACTTAGTTTAGTTAGCTCATAGTGGCATTACAAATCATTTTGCATTCCATGCAAATCAGTCACTCACAAATCAACTCATACCTTGAGGGGGTGCGTTTATCTTTTGTCTTTTTATTGTTTTTATTATCACTATTTCTGTCATACAAAAATGTTAATGAGTCAGACAATGTGCCTATATTTGAGCATTTTTATACAAATAAGTACATTTCTCTTATCTTTGGCGCATCGGAATACTATTTCTCAGCTGTTTTGGACGCGCTTTTTTCTAATTTGTGGGGTGCTTTTTAATGTTCCTTAAACATGGCTTTTTGCCTATATGAAGAGCCTTTTAATGAGAAAAAAAACACTCAAAGGTTTGCAATTGCCTACCGGGAGGCGACTACTATTAGAAGCAACTTTTCGTATCATTTAATGTTTTCAAAATATTTTAATGTTTCATGTCTTCAGTAGGCTTCGAACCTGGAACCAGTTGAATGGCACTCTTGGCCGAAGCAGTACGACTGTATTTTTTTAAGTAAAAGTACTTGAATTTATTGAAATACCCTCACTGCGGTAGTGATGTAGCTGTAGTTGTGACTGCAGTAATTATGAGAATAATTTATGTTTTATTTGTGTTGCTATTTGCCTATCTAATCGCAAGAATGTGTTTTTTTATTGGCTTTGTAGAGAAAACTTGCACTAGTGAAGTACATGAATTGGAAGGGGCGACATGTATGTCGTATGTTGAGTCGAAGGGGATATCCAGTGTAAAATTGTATTAAAAAATATATGATTTTTTATATTCTAAAACTAAAACACAAGTTAGGCTTTTCTTTTTCTGTTTTGGTTTTTTGTTTTTGTAAGTTACAACAGCGATAAACTACGAGCAAATGGAGCATATTGGAGAGGTTTGTGTCTTCGGACACTCTGAGCCACTAGCAAACATGGCCATGCTTCGATGCAGCTCGATCTGATACGAAATGAATGGAAAAGTAAATAAAAGCTCGAATTGATAAGTGAAAGGAGATGGAGCGGGAAACAGAGTGGAGTCTTTAGTGGCAGTGAGGATGCACTAAAATCTCTGGAGAACACAAAGCAAACATCGAAGATTCATCAAGAAAGTAAGAAGAAGTTCAATTCTGTTGCAAGACAGAATAAACTTGTACTTCTATGGGTTCCAATACACTGCGGTGTTCAAGAGAATGAAATTGTCGATGAATGGACTAACTGTGGATCAGCAGTTACCACACAGAGACCCGAGCCAATAATCGAAATCAGTTCTACAGGAATCATGAAGTGGATAAGTGATTATCTATGCAATCTACATAAAAAGTGATGGTCCGGTCTGGAACGTTGCAGCACTGCAAAGTGTTTTGTGAAAAGTCCAAACAGAAAACTGTCGAGTTTTCTTCTAAAACTTGGTAGAAAAGATGTGTCAACAGATCGGTATTATTACAGGACACAACCCATGGGGTCAGCATATGACCACCATTTGGAATCATTAAGGACAGTGTGTCTGTCTTGCTTAGAGGAGGACACTGAACATTTCCCCTGTGAGCTTCCTGCCTGTGCTGGAGCAAGGCTACGAGTTTTGCGTTCCGATGCCATGAGAATGAGTAGAATTTGTTCTCTAAAACTGGACGATATTTTTAGATTTACAAAACAATCTGGAAAATTCTCACAGGTCTAGCTACCTCTCCGTCTCTATTCTATTTTCCTTTTGTTATCATACCTCCCTCTTTTCCTCTTTGACCAATTACTTTTTTAAGTTCCAAAGCTGTAAATACAACGGCCTTTTTGTTCCTGATTGTTTTTGGTTCTTCTTCGCCCGACTTGATGAAGTGAGAGTAGTGATAACGCGTCTAAAGAAGGAGCTGGTAAGGTGTATGCATCTGCTCCTATGGTGGGATGAAAGCATGCCTGCCGATTGGAATTTAAGTGCTGCCCAATCCATAAGAAGGGCGATCCTGCAATTTGTGTGAAAGGCTGAAGCCCACCATCAATCAACTGATTGGACCTTACCAGTGTGGCTTTAGACCTGGAAAGTCCACAATCGACCAGATATGCCAAACCTTGGAAAAAATCCATGCAAGGAGAATCGACCCCCACCATCTTTTTGTCGACTTCAAAGCTGCATTCGACAGTACGAAAAGGAGTTACCTGTATGCCGCGATGTCTGAATTTGGTATCCCCGCAAAACGCTGGCGCCTATGAAAGATGACATTGCTCAACACCAGCAGCGCCGTCAGAATTGGGAAGGACCTCTTCGAGTCGTTTGATACCAAACGAGGTTTCAGATAGGGTGACTCGCTGTCGTGTGACTTCTTTAACCTGATGTTGGAGAGCATCGTACGAGCCGCAGAACTTAAACGTATAGGCACAATGTTTTTAAGCGCGTACAATTTTTGGCGTTTGCTGCTGTTAGTTCTACCTTTTCCAAACTGGATAAAAAAGCGAAGCGAATGGGTCTGGTGGTGAACGAGGACAAATCGAAGTACCTCCTGTCTTCAAGCCAACAGTCGGTGCACTCGCGCATCGGTAACCACGTCACTTTTGACAGTTATAATTTCGAAATTGTAAGATATTTCGTTTTTCTAGGAACCAGTATTAACACCGATAACAATGTCAGCCTTGATATCTAACGTAGAATCTCTCTTGCCAACAAGTGCTACTTTGCACTAAGTAGGCAACTGAGCAGTAAAGTCCTCTCTCGACGAACAAAACTAACACTCCACAAGACTCTCATCATGCCCGTCCTAACGTATGGCGCAGAAGCTTGGAGGGTGACAACATCCGAAGAGGTGTCCCTTGGAGTGTTTGAGAGAAAGATTTTGTAGAAAAAGATGGAAGAATGAGCTGAGCGAATAAAGACCTAGCGGCTACGTTGGCTGTATCGACCGAATGGATATAAATGCTCCGGCTTTGAAAGTATTCGATGCGGTACCAGCTGGTGCTAGCAGAGGAAGAGAAAGAGCTCCTCTGCGTTGGGAAGATCAGGTGGAGAAAGACTTAGCTTCACTTGGTAATCGCGTAAGTGGTTATCGCGCCAATCAAGAAGAAGAAGAAGTTGGCTATTGCGTTTCCTTTCCTGCCTTCAGTTTCATTCACTTCATTCACAGCACAATTTCAAATATTCCTTGCTCTTCGTATCTGCTGTCTCTTTAACTACTGAAGCTTTGTACGAACAGCACAGCACAGCGTAGTTTCATATCGTTGCTGCTGCTGCTTTTCGAAAGTAAATACATAGCCAGATGTCCACAATACATATAAAAGGCACTCATCAAGAACTGTTCAGAAATCTGATCACAGACAAAGCGTCAGCAATTAAAATTATAAATTCGCCTCTTGCTGTTGCTTCACTTTCCTACAGCGGTGATCTTCGCAGCACAACAACAACCGAATAGCATTTTTTCGTACTTCTGTCCATTTGCTGTACAAAGCGCGGCTACAATCTGGGACAAATCTTGACAGTCCTGTTTGGTTTTTGCGTTTTCACTTTCACTCTGGTGTTGGCTTTGAAAATTCTCGTAGTAAATTGAAAGTCGCAGCAAATGAATGGAAAATACTAAATATATATATTATGAAATAATTTTTAAATGCTACTTATAACCCGAACAAAAAAACTGCTTTAATTATTAGTAAAATTATTAAATATTTCTTCATACGGTTCAGAGATAACTGCGCTAAGACAAGTAGATTTGTGTTTTTTTTAAATCAAAATGTCTGAAACGCTATCAAAAGTGCCGTCGAACCAATGGCATGTGAGCCACGCTTCCACTAACTGATTTCCGCCCTGGAACCGCGTAGCATTTCTTCAAGGTAGCGCTGTGTTTATGTCCGTTGACACAATAAGCTCCTGCGCCCAGGTTCCGCTCTTGTGGGTGTACGAAGACGTTACACGATCGATAGTCTCCACTCCTCCCACAGCCACATCTTAGTTTTCTTCTACTCAGCCTCAGCCTAGTTGCCATCCCCTAATAATTAAATGAAGCATTCTGAACTACTAGCTTCGCTTCTCTGCTACTGAAGTAGCCACAATGATATTTATGTATGATGCATAAAGGTATATAAAAAGAACAGTGTGTTGCGCACTGTTTCCGTTGTAGTTTGAAACAAGGAAAACCTTTTTAATGTAAAAAGCAATTCCGAGCTATGAAGCGACAAAAACTTTGAACTGTAGCAACCAAGCGTTGAGTACAGCAAGTCATTTCAGTTGATATCTCCGGTTTGGCTTAGTCTTGTTAGTTTTCCCCATTTGAATATTAATCCTTTTAAAATCCCTTCGCTACCTTTATCAACTTTTATCCTCCCCTTACTCACTACTTCCTTCAAGTCGCTTCCTAAATATTTTTCATTATCTTTCCCCTTTTCTATTTCACAAATATTTCTTTGTTTCTTTGTACATCTTTATTTAGTTAAAATACTACTTCTTTGAGCTACTCTGCCCACACAAGGCAAACTTCATACACCCCACAAATGCTATAATAAGAGATGTCACGTATCTTTAGAGATTTATGGGTACGACATGGCGTATGAGTATCCCCTCCTTACTGCTTTTTATTTATAATACAAAAGTAAAGGCTGCTTGCAATTTGAGCTAGGCTAGCCATAGAAATGCTATTAAAAATAAATTGTAGTAAAAGCAGTGC
The DNA here is from genome assembly GCA_037575425.1 of Anastrepha fraterculus. Classification (NCBI taxonomy): domain Eukaryota; kingdom Metazoa; phylum Arthropoda; class Insecta; order Diptera; family Tephritidae; genus Anastrepha; species Anastrepha fraterculus. The sequence continues at coordinate 59,020 of JAYXIM010053519.1, forward strand.
GAAAAGCGTGGGTGAAGTGAAAGGGTGGACGGACGAAGCACGCCTTGCGATAACACTTTTTACGCTCAAAGGAAAAATAATATGAAGGAAAATAAAGGAAGCGTAATGGCAACTGTAAACGTATTAAAAAGCATTAATAAAAAGAATTGTACGGCTAGAAGGTTGAGAGGGCGTTGAAAGTGGGTTGCGTGGAAGGAAGGTCTCTCTGCAAGCAGAAGTGCAGTGCGGCCCCAAAGAGCTTAAAAGGCGCGCACACTAAAAAGGGTAAAGCAAGCGTGTCTATTAAGCGGAAGGCGGAAAGTAGTCAAAGCATAGTGAAGGTACAAACATAAAAATAGAAAAAAAACAAAAAAAAAAGAAAACAACAAAAACAAACAAAGTAAAGGTATCAGTGTAAAGTTTTGTGGATTAAAAGAGACGTACATTGGAGGGGGAACGCTGTGGAGCTAAAGCATTTGGTTGAATGTATCAAAGTAACAGCAAATATTATGTTTTATTTATGTGCATTTATGTGAGTGTGCGCAAGTGTTTGTTAACTTTGTGCATGTGTGTGTTAGCCAATGTCGATTCGTATATATGTACACGTATGCATTGATATACTATATCTCTGTCAGACAGCAGGGGCGAGCTAACTTATCAACTCACCCACGCATATGGCAACATGTTCGAGTATTTAAATCTCATTTTAACAGCAGACCCTCACACTGCAAATGCAGTTGTGTTAATTCCTCTTTTACATACCTATGGAGAGCCGCCCTTTTGGTAAGAAAATCGTATTTGTCTATGGCTGCTGATACACATATTTGAATACGAACAAACACCCACCACATGCATGTATTTATATTGCAGCCACTCCTACACATAACATTTTATGTACACATACACACACACACACACAAACGCACGCACACACGCTTACAGCGAACAGTGAAGCAAGCAAACATTGAAGTATGACGAGGCAAATGGCCTTTCATGGCCGCAACAAATTCACTCGGTAAGTGGGGGTGCAGAGGGGTGCGCAGGAAGAGTGGAAGGATAGTGTGTAATGTCACGTGGTGTCGTTTTGCCCTTCTTCCATTGAGGCGTGCGCGAACTACATAGTTGTGACTGTGCAACATAAATATATATGTATGGATATGTATATATGTATGTATATGTATATATGTATATGTATATATATATGTATATAGGTATGTATATATGTATATCGGCATGTATATATAAGCGCAAATATGTTTGTAATAGCCAAGCTTCCCTTCATGCAATTTATATTGTATTTTATTTTGGTTGTTACTGCTGCTGCTGCTGCTGCTGCCGTTCATACCACACACACCCACACTACGTAGAAATACATACACATTCATGCTCACAGCGCAGCTCATAAAGTTTGTCCTACTTCGCTTTGCTCGTTCATTCGTTTCATGCGGCTTACATATCAACATTTCACCTCACGTACACGCCACGCACATCCACACTGGCGTACGCTCAATGGCTCACTCTTCTGTGCTTGTTCTTCCTGTGCTTTTACCTCCACGTGTTGGTCTGGTGTTTTCATGGTGACGTAGTAATGCTGCCAGCAGCGGTGATTCCGTGCTCTCTGTATTACAGTTTCTTTTTTTTTTTTGTTTTTTTTTCTTTTATGTATTTTTCTTTGAATTTCCGCCTTTGCTCATACGCCGTGGCGCACACCCTCAGTGCTAGAGATGTTATTTCAAGGTATATGTACATAAACTAGCACACATACAAGCGGATGTATAGTCACTCATACTTATTTACATTTATAGTTTGTTGGATATATATATATATACATGCCATATACTTATATACATCCATAGCACGAGCGCGACTGCAGCGACTGCAATAATGGCAGCTTATCATTTTGGGGAAACCCTTGCGCTGCTGTGTTTGTGTATTGCCTGTTTGTTTGGTGGTTGGTTAATGGCGTTGACTTGCTGGGTTTGTGGTACTACAGTGTTCCAGATCGTTACATAAATCATTGAATATCATTATGTATTTCTAAAATTTATAAAATCATGCAGTTCTCCTTAGATAAAACGTAAGCATTTTTTCTTTTTTTGCTTCGTCCGAAATTTAGTGGTAGACTGCATGCATTACTGTTTGCTGTTGTTGTTGTTATTTTAGCAGCATAAACATTCCCCGTATATGGACGGAGAATGCTGCTGGAGGGACAGTTCTGCAGAGGTGGCAGAAAATTATTAAAAAATTAATAAAAAAAGTAAAAAAATAAAAACAGTTTATAAACGTAATTTTTTTTTTAATTTTTCTGAGGTTTTAAGGACCCCTATAAAATATAAAAATAAAAAAAATAAATAATTGGCGCGTACACTTCTGTTAGGTGCTTGGCCGAGCTCCTCCTCCTATTTGTGGTGTGCGTGTTGATGTTGTTCCGCAAACAGAGGGACCTAAAGCCTTAAGCCGACTTTGAACGGGAGTTATATTTTATGAGAAGCTTTTTCATGCAAGAAATACACTCAGAGGTTTGCCATTGCCAGCTGGCGAGCGACCGCTATTAGAAAATACTTTTTATTCATTTGGTAGTTACGCGCCAACTCATTCGGCTACGGTGCCCGAAGCTGGCCAAGAAGATTGTACGGTCACAGTAAAATCCTAGTACAGGGACTCTCACTGTTCAAGAACAAATCAGACTGCACAGTTCCTGACCTTAACTTCAAGAAAGACTTTACCGGTACGTTTTCCACCGAGAGCCGGATGGAGGAAAGGAAAAGTGATTGGGACATTCAACATTGAAATCTACACTGATGTTGGTAGGATGAACTGTGAGGTTGTAGCTGGCCTCTGTTCGGAGCCGCTCAACATATTCAAATCAATCCGATTTTCTAACTATGTTAGTGTTTCCAAAAATAACTATTAGCGATCAGAGAAGCTACAAATCACTAAAACTCTACAAGGAAGTAGGAGCAAAAGCAGCTATCTTTTCGGAGAGTCAAGCAGCTATGAGGGCCTTAGATTCCTATTCCATTTCATCCAAATTAGTTTTACAGTGTAGAGAGGAACTAGAATTGCTTGGTCATTGGCTTCAAATTACTATGATATGGGTTCCTGGTCATGGGAAAATACGGGGTAATGAAATAGCGGATAAGCTAGCAAGAAAAGGTTTGGCTCTAGATATAGCAAATGTAGTGGAATTCAACACTACTATGCTTTAACCAAAAGAAAGTGGAAGCAATTAACTACATGTAATGCAACAAGAAAAACATGACCGTCATGCAACATCCAGAAGACGAATCACCTGTTAGAATGCTCTCGCCCAAGCATCTCACCTATCGCTGCAATCCTTACAGGTCACTGAAAGGTAGAGGATCATGCAGCCAGGCTTAACCTTCCTTTCAATCCAAGCTGGAGTAGCTGTGAAGCGATAGCGGTGAATGAAAGTCTCTTCCACTATCTATGCGAATGTTCAGGTCTAGCTAGAGCAATACTTCGCTCTTTCGGCAAGCCCTTCTGACAGCAAATTAATGAAGTCTCAGACGTAGAGATAAAAAGTTTGCTGTTATACTTAGATCTCACGAAATGGATCCGACTTAAAGAGGAAAAAAAACAAGACATCATCACACGAGAATAGTTTTAGTAAAACGGGGCTAGTCGCTAATTACGAATATTTCAAGAGGAATACTCAACCACTACAACAACAACCAAGGCGGCACAAAACTTAGATAGTGGGGGTGCACAAATGTTGACCAGAGAAGTTGACCAGAGTCTGCGCCAAAATCCTATTGTTTACGACGAAATGACGACAAAATCCTGTATCCTCAGACGAAATGCGTACAAAGCTAAAATCCTTAAGGAAACCAAAATCCTGCAGCTTCAGATGAAATGACGACAAAAAATATCAGTTAATTTATTCACTTTAAATTACGATTTACAATTTTTACCCACAATTTACAAAAATGTTCCCCTTTAGACACAAAAAATATTTGAATCAAAGCCTACTTATTTCACAGAAAACAAGTGCTGATGAACCTTAACGTTAGGGTGACCCAACACCCAGAGCTCATGTTCAAAAGCCTTTTATATCGAAGAAAATGTTCAACATCATACGCAAAAAAAATTTTTCAAAAACCACCAAGATTTTCGAACGACTTCAAACTAACATTTTATGATATTAAAATTTAATGGGGTGTACAACTGCATACTCAGAAGTTTTTGAAATTGACAGTTTTTAAAAATTTCTTATGAATTTGGCACAAAGTTAGGAATTTGAGTTTCGCAGGTTTTTGCTATGCAATGAACTATATTTTTATAAAGAATTTACGAAGAAATTTAGCGTAAAAACATTTCGAATACTGGAAAACTATATCGAATTTTGAATTTGCTTTCCCTGTTCACTCCACTCGGGAGCATAAGCCCTCGACAATACTCAGTCTTGTGTTGGTTTCGTTAATCTATTTCATTTCTGGCAGGGTAGGTGATTAGCCTGCCGCTACAAGTCCTAAGTGGTGTGAGTGCCCACCTATCATTGCTTAGAAACAACTCCTTTTTACTGCTTTGAGCGCCATCTGTGTTTAACATTTTTCTGCCAGAAGCATCGCGCAGATGGTTAAAGACTTCGCTAAATTATTGGTGTGTCTGCGCTATTACCGCGGTTGCCCGCTTTCTCTTGCTGGCGCCACTGATGCAAAGGGTAACTGTGTGTTTTTCTTTGTTTTTGTTTTTGCTTGTTTTAGCAGCCACAATGCGGGAGTGTGAAAGGAAAGGATAAGTTTTTGGGGTTGAGGAATGAGATTGTTTTTTTGTTTTCTAGAAATTGGGCAAGTAGGTAAATTTGGAAAAGTGCGAGGACCGTGCTTCATGTGCGACTCGAACCCACAACCTCTGGGATGGCAGGCTAGTGCACTTAGACTACCGAGACCGCACTCGAATTTTTCATAGGGTACAAATAATTCTAAAAAGTACGTGTAGGGTCGTAGTACACATAACAGAAGTGAAACTTTCAAGGCAGACAAAGAAAGAGGGAGAGACCCGCGAAAGAATGAGAGAGAGAGAGAAAGAATATATATCTAAATGAATTCACAACATTTCCAGAGAATACAAATACCTAAAATTTACAAAAAACGGAGAAGGGTCGACCGGTGTAGGTAAACGCCGGACACAAACCGTGGAAACAACGCGCACTACTCCGAGCGTTTATCACCCGCACAAACGTTGCGATTCCAGGACCACAGCAACGGCACAAGTTACCGCAAGCAATACCTATAAATCCGACGCCAGAATGGATAGCACTTTATAGTATGCATAAGCACTAGCCAGGAAACGGAAATAAGCGCCAAAAAGTAGGCACCAGAAAAAAACGCCAAAAAATTGGGACCAAAAAACGCCCCAAACAGTAAGCACCAAGGTAACATAACGCCAAAAAGTAGGCACCAAAAATATATTTCCTACAAGTTTGCACCAACAAACAAGCGCCAAAAAGTAGGCAGTGTTATTCCTCACTATAAATTAGCAACCACAAGAGCCTTTCGGGAAAAATAGCCTAAAATGTATTTAAGATATATATAAGGTATAGCTCTCTCTCTCTGCTTTTCCTCTCCGTTACATCTTTTTTCTCTCTCGCGGAACGAAAATGCCCAAAACGTTGCATGGCCTTGAAATTTAACTCTCCCTTCTCGCTCATCCATCGACGCCTAAGAAAGTTTCACTTCAAAAAAAAATCTACTCGGTCCAAAAGAAAATTGCGTCACTTTTATTTTAAAACGTTTATGAGCTATCCGTTCCACAGTGCCTTTATGCCATGATTTCCCCGTCAATGTTCCCAATTTCAGCGCGCTTGTCTGCCTCATTGCTATTTTGGCCGCATTACGCTAGCTCATATAACCATTCCAACACACACACACATACGCATGCACATAAATTTGGTTTTTGTTGTTTTTTTGTTTGCCTCACTTACAAGCGCTTTCATTTGGCGTCCCTGATTTCGTACCCTTTCGCACCGCCCAGCCCAGCTCGCTCACCGTTAGTCACCGATTGCGCGCACATTTGCTTTTATCCTTTTTCTATCATGTCAACATGGCGCTTTTTGTTGGTGTTTCTTTTTCTACAACATGTGCGCGCTCTCTTTCACCTTCCTCCAACCGTCTACAAGTTTTGCTCGGCGCTCTGTTCACTCGCTCATCCACTTTTATGGGCTACTTACAATTTTATTACCAAAGTGTGGCATTCAACAAATAGAGTTTGCAAGCGCATGTGGCGGTGGCGTTGGTGGTGTTGTTCAGCAAGCTGAAGTGGAGGTGGAAAAGTCTGTCGTATATGCACTGAATTACCGAATGCCTGGTGCGCTTGGTTCGCCTGGTTTCAGTTTATGGCTTTCCATTTTATTACCCATTCCTTGTTTCTGGTTTATGGAGATACTTTTGTGGCCTTTTGTGTTGTTGCCTTTGCTCGGTGGGTGCTGCTCTGCAAGGTGTGTTGTTTTAATTTACTTTCTATTTATTTCTTCTTCTTCGTTTGCATTCTACTTCGAACTTTTCGCCATCGTTTTTTGCGCACTCATTTACTCCGGTTTCATTCGCATGCCTGACCTGACCTTTTTCAATTTCACATTCAATGGATGTGCGGATGCCGCTGCTTGTGCTTACATTTTTTGCGGCAATCGTTAAATTATTTTTGTTGTTGGCCATTCATATAGCTCTTATGTACTTTGTATGTTTATGCCTGCTGTTTTCCTCCTTACTTCAATAGTATTTTTCCGACTGTTTATAGCTTTTGTTGTGCTTCTTCCTCTTCTTTTTCTTCCCCTTCTTCTTTATTTGCATATTTTTCACATGTGTCATTTGAGGCGTGGCGGTGGCGCTGAAAGTTGTTGCGCGCATTAGGCAAGATCCGTTTTTAGGCGCTTTCGCTCTAGTTTTTCCAATCCTTCCAAATCGAGCTGGCAAATTTCCGACCCCATTTTTCCGTGTGCGTTGTTGTTGCTTTACGCTTGGTTGGCTGGTACATTTTCTTTGAAATAAATTGGCGATAGCTTTGCTGCTGTCCTCCTTTCCAGGTGCCCTGTTAGGCTTCCCATTTCACTTTACTGGGAAGCAAAAATATTTTTAATTACTTTTTACTTCACCGTAAGCGGCATGGCTATGTTTTCGTTAGGCAGGAAAGCTAAATCGCCACTAAAGGACGAAATTGATGCGACATCGAAAGAGTCTGTGAAACAAAATATCATATGGCCTAAATTATCCGATTCTGAAAAGGGTGATGCATCGGCTGGAGGAGGATGGTTCCTTGGGTAGAAGTCCCCGCAAGTGGGGACAAAGTTACTGACCGCCATTCACTTGGGACTGGCCAGGACGATTATTCTGCGTATGGTTCAAGCAGCTCATAACTCCCGGGATTAGCCCACGTATCCTCTGGGTAGCTTCCGAACACCCGTTCGGGAGTGAGCAAACGTGAGAAGGCGAAGCATTCCAGGATAGCTGGTTGTGTGTGTTGCACGCTCTTTGGTTGGTGTTTGCCGATGTTATTGACATCATTGGCCCTACTACTGTCTTCTCCAAACTGGATAAAGAGGCAAAGCGAATGGGTCTGGTGGTGAACGAGGACAAAGCGAAGTACCCCGTGTCTTCAAACAAACAGTCGGCGCACTCGCGTATCGGCACCCACGTCACTGTTCTTTCTCTCTTGCCAACAAGAGCTATTTGGACTAAATAGGCAATTGAGTAGTAAAGTCCCCTCTCGACTAACAAAACTAACACTCTACAAGACTCTCATCATGCCCGTCCTAACGTATGGCACAGAAGCGTGGACGATGGCAACATCCGATGGAGCGACGCTTGGAGTGTTTCAGAGAAAGATTCTGCGCAAGATTTTTGGACCTTTGCACGTTAACAACGGCGAAGATCGCAGGCGATGGAACGATGAACTGTATGAGCTTTACGACGACATAGACAAAGCGAAGCGAAAAAATATCCAACGGCTACGTTGGCTGGGTCATGTCGTCCGAATGGATACAAACGCTCCGGCTGTGAAAGTATTCGATGCGGTACCAACTGGAGGTAGCAGAGGAAGAGGAAGGCCTCCTCTGGAAAAGGACTTGGCCTCACTTGGTGTGTCCAATTGGCGCCGGTTAGTACGTGAAAGAAACAACTGGCGTGCTTTGTTAAACTCGACCAAAATCGCGTAAGCGGTTGTCGCGGCAATCAAGAAGAAGATGCATCGGCTGGTGTCCTGTCAATATTATTTTGCTAAAAAAGAGTAAACTTTCCGAGTAAACTTATTTTACTGTGGAAGTCCTTTTCTTTTCGCCCTTTCTATTCTAATCGTTATCTTTCTGCTCGGCTCACTTGACGCGGAATTTGCATGTGAAAGCAACAACAAAGTCATCGAGCAAAATTCGCCGCTAGCCAGTACGGTTATACCTCATAAAATGGGTATAACTCACTATATTCCAAACAAATGGAAGTTTGGGCAGCTCTATTCCAGCGCTGCCAGGATATGCTGAAAAAAGCACTGAAAGTGAGACCAGAGTTTTTCGAAACATATGCACAACATGCAAGCGGCGCTTTTCCTGGGAAATCGTCCTTAAGAAGGCGTAAAATATGGCCAAATGGGACCAAATACTGATGGCACTTCGGAGTGCGAATGAGCCGAATTATCTGATAAAGCTAATTGCTTCATACTTTGACAACAAAACCCTATGGTATAATACCGAGGTAGGTCTGTAAAAGCTATAATGTAATTGGAGGAGTTCCTCAAGGCTCTATACTAGGCCCGGCTCTGTGGAATATCAGTTATGATGGAGAGCTACGCGTTGAACAGCACGAACAAGCAAGTATTGTTGGGTATGCAGATGACGCAGCTGTGGTACTCGTAGGGAAAACGCTAGAAGAGGTCTCACGAAGAGTAGATGACACCATCAATAAAATTAACCAATGGCTACAATCGTCTGGGCTAAGACTAGCAGACCATAAGACCGAACTGGTTCTCATAAGTTCTCGACGAAAAGTTGAAAACCGTCAAACAAAGGTTGGTGGTCACACTATAACAACAACAGAGCTCATAAAATATTTAGGGATGATGATCGACAAAAGACTCAGTTTTAAAAAGCATCTGGAATACGTTAGCTCGAAAGTTACGAAATCCTGCGCGGCCTTATCACGACAATGTGGGTGGGACAAGACAACAAATGAGAACATTGTTAGCAAGCGCCTGCAACTCGATCATGCTTTACGCTGTGGAAGTGTGGGGTGACATGGTGAAATATCCGAGCTACTTGAGATTTGCTAAATGGGTGTACAGGTGGGATCATATCTGATGAAGCAGCAGGTGCAATAGCAGGCAGAATGCACCTCGATACAAAGGTCAAATGTATGAAACAGAAATACACTGAGGGACGCCCTACAGAGGATCGATGATATCGTTCTGCAAAATTGGCAGAGCAAATGGAACGATAGTGGGAAGGGAAGAACCACTTACACTATGATCCCCCGACATACAGAAATTGTTCCGGAGAACACATGTAAACGTTAACTTCATGCTGACACTGTTTTTAACTGGGCATGGCTGTTTCAGGCAGTATTTGTGCAAATACAATCACACAGACTCCCCATTTTGCCTATACTGCCAAGACAAGTATGAAACTCCTGAACATGCCCTGTTCGAATGCTTTAGATTTGATGGAAAACGAAGCATATGGCGCTCAAATATCAGCGAGAGCTTGACAGCTGCTAGCCTAGTACAATATACCTATGAAATGAGACTTTTTTTCAATTCCAACGTTTATTAACAAAAACTGGTTACAAATTTAATCTTCAAAATAGTTGCCATAGCTAGCGACACATTTTTTCCATCTCTCAGGCAATTTGTGGATGCCGCGCCAAAAAAATTGGCCGTCTTTGGCCGCAACCCAATCATCGAGCCATTTTTTGGCTTCTTCGTGCGAATTGAAGCGTTGCTCGGAAAGTGCGTGGCCCATCGATGCAAACAAATGATCATCGGAAGGCGCCAAGTCTGGTGAGTCAGCCGCATGCACCAGCGGTTCCCAATCGTACGTCTCCACCAATTCCGGGGTCGCTCTTGTTCGATGTGATGGCAGACGAAAAAAACAAGACATTTGGGAAGGTTTAAAAATACTTCTAGCGACATCTATGGACTAATAGCTGAAAGTCTCATTTCATAGGTATATACCTTATGCTAGAATCTGAAGAAACGTGGAACTATGGTTGTAATGTAGCCTCAACAATTATGCGAAGGCTGAGACGTGACGATAATGAACGCAGACCAATGAGTGAGTAAACACATCCTGCCCCTCGATGGAATATCTTAACTGGTAATACCGAGGCGGGGGCTGGGGGTGGGGGTTAAGCAGAACAGCGAGGCAATGGGGTGGATTAGTCCGTAGGCACTATGAAACTTAGTTCAAAAAGAGCCGGGAGTATCTTTAGTATCTTTAGCAGATTCCACCTCCCAGGTCCGCATACCAAAAACAAAACAAAAAAAAAAAGGTTTGATATTAGCCTGAGGAAAAAGAAGTCCACTACTTTTGCACGCAATTTTAGGTTCAACACTGTTTTACGGCTGATCCTCTTGTTTTAGCTACTGAACTACGACCACTAACAGGCCGGTCAACTTCGATTATATCTGTGGAATATCATTTATGATGGAGAGCTACGCGTTGAACAGCACGAACAAGCCAGTATTGTTGGATATGCAGATGACACAGCTGTCGTAGTCGTAGGGAAAACGCTAGAAGAGGTCCCACGAAGAGTAGAGGATATCATCAATAAAATTAAGCAATGGCTACAATCGTCTGGGCCAAGACTAGCAGACCATAAGACCGAACTGGTTCTCTTAAGTTCTCGACGAAAAGTTGAAAACCTTCAAATAAAGGTTGGTAGTCACAATATAACATCAACAGATTCCATGTTATTGATGATGTGATTTTATCGACAATTTCGACACTTTCGACATCAAAAATACCTTTTTTTTGTAGTGGGTGAGGAGGGTTTAAAATGCTTTCGCACTTACAGCGACCGTCGTCAACTGCGTCGAATGGTGTAGCCACTAAAACATGTGTGTAGCCCTCCTCCTCTTCTGCGGAGACTCCCTTCCCGGAACTTCCTTGCATTACTTCGGGAAGGCCCAGAACGGTGCCCATTAAATGGACCAATACTATTCACCCACGTCTAAGTCCACCATATTTGTAGTCAGCTTCATGCTATAGGCTCATCTTCTAATGTCTCAATGCCGTCATACCAGTGGTATGTGTGGCATGCTTTCAGGTTCCTCTCACATGGGCGTATAGATGTTACACGCTATCGAGGTTTCTTTTGCATCTGCAGCAAAGAAGATGTTGCGGTAATATTATACCGTCTTATGCCGTCGTGACCACGTGACTCGACCGTCCGATATTTGCCGTCAGTTCGTAGACAGTCCACCTAATATCGAGGGCTGATTTGTTTTTCCCTGCGTTTTGCGCTGCCACTCCGCGCGTTGCAGGTGCAGTAATATCTTCTTTGCAAAACTTTTAACTGCGTTCCAACAGTCTGGTGATGCACACATGTTATTGATTAAGCTGTCTGGGCTCATCAGTTTGCCCAAAACTAACTCAAGCGTTCGGCGTTCTTCGTTGAAGCGATTGCAGTATGAGAACACGTGCCCGCGCTTTCTATTGCATTGTTGCAGCTAGGACAGAACGAAGTGTCCTCAATATGAAAACGAGGAAGGTACTCCAAGAAACATCCGTGACCGCTCAATATTTGGGTTAAATTGTAGTCTACGTCACCGTGCCTTCTGGTCACCCATTGGCTAATTTTGGGGATAAGTCTATAGGTCCAACGCCCGTTAACAGACGAGTCCCATCTGCTTTGCTATTTTTCTAACGAATGCAGACGTTCTGCAGCTTTCGCTTCCGTTGTCGGCTTTACTCCTTGTCTGTTATAAAGTTGCCGCATTTCCTTCACAAGTATATCTATTGAGAGCTTTCCAGCGATGACGCAAACCGCGTCGTCTGATACGGTCCTGTATGCGCACGCGGCTCTTAGTGCATTTCGCCGGTGCACTTGAGCTACTTGTCCAACATTCGATGGCTTAGCTCCCGCCCATATAGGAGCAGCATATAAGATGACTGAATCTACCGCCCTTGCCAGGAGGTGCCTTCTGGAGCCTTGCGGTCTGCTTATGTTTGGAAGAATTCTTTTACGAGCACCGTTGACTGCCGCTGCCTTGGAACCCATAGTTGCTAAATGTTGCTTAAAGCAGAGCCGGGCATCAATCATTACGCCTAAATACTTTATTGTCTCTTGCGTCAGTATTTCATGGCCACCTATTGGCAATTTCATGCACTCTTTTTTTCTTCGCTCAGTTACGAGGACCGCTGCTGTTTTTTGTACGGCCAACTTCAGCAGCGCTGCAGAAAGCCATAGTTGGACCTTAGCTGCTGCATCATTACACTTCTCCTGCAGGTGGTCTAGCCGCTTGTCCGTGACCACGAGAGCGATGCCATCGGCATAGCCTACCAGTGTTGCTTTATCCGGCAATTTTAACCTAAGTACTCCGTCGTACACAGTGAGGGTCCAAGGACTGATCCCTGAACCAAAATTGCACGTAATTCGCTGTTACATTATCGGCACCATAAACATCATTCACAATTTGAGCGGCCTGGCTTGAATTTTCGCCTTTGTCAAAGAAAAACTGTAAAATGTACCGAATTTTCGCTTTGTTTACTTCCATTGTTAAGACCCTGTAACTCATAACCGAATGGAATAAACAAAAAACAGCAAAAGAAAGTTTTTTAGTGTGAAATGTCACCTCAACAACGAGCGTAAACTTTAATTTCTTTGTTCGTTACTTTACGAAATATCGATCACAACAGTCATCTACCGAGAAAATAATGGATTCTTTTTTCTCAAACTTAGATAAGCCATAAGCCAGATGATATTAAGCAGTGAAAGCTTGGAAGCTTAGTGAAAGCTTGAAAGTTTAGTGAAAGCTTGGAAGCTTAGTGAAAGCTTGGAAGCTTAATAAAAGCTTCAAAGCTTAGTGAAAGCTCAGCCTTGCCGAAATGTCTACAGCAACTGCAACCATTTTAAATAAAAACCTTTAAGTTCTCAAGTGGTCTAATTAGCTCCTTGGCAACTACCAACTCCACAAAATATCAGGCAGAATTGAATCGATGAAAGCTGCAAAGCTCAACGCTAGCAGAGAATTGAACGAATGCCTCCAACTAAGCACAACATTTGCAAATCGAAACTTGTACACTTCTTCAGCTAAAGAAACACAACAAAAACTACAACAACAACATGAAGCATACAAATTTTGTCCTTGCACAAAACTGACAAAGTGAAAAATGTAAAATGCCAAAGAGAATAAATTAGGAATTGCAAAGATATAAAAATATTCTACCTCAAGTGATGAATAAAATGTGTACTTCAACCACGAAAGGAAATGTAGCAGTGAGGGAGTAGGGGCATTCGAAAATTGAAATGCAAAAGTTTAGCTGTAACAACAAAACCAACAGCAAAAGCTGGAAATAGTGAGGGTAGGAAACAAAAAAGAAAGAAAAGCCAAACATTAGAAATTTTTGATGTCATGCAAAGAATGAAAATGCAAATAAAAAAAATTGACTACTGCCATCATTGTTGTTGTTGTTGTTACTTATGTTCGCATTCTGCATTGTTGGGAAACCCCCGCTAAGTTGGCAAATGCAAGAATATTGCAATTGTAAAAGCGACCAAACAACTACAACACTGAAAAATTTAGTTGACTATAGGAAAACAGAATAATAAATGGCGAAACATGGGCTGTGTGACAGTAGTGTGAGTGTAGTGGGGGGTTATGGAGGTACGTTGCTTTTATGTTGCAAGTTGTAAGTTTCTTACGAAGCGGCCTTTGTTGAGACGCTCAACGAACTCAAATGAGTGTGTCTATGGCGGGGTAAAGGCAGCTAACTGAGCTGCTGGGGACTACTAAAACATGTTCCGTACAAGGCAACGTCAGTCAGTCTGTCAGCCAGCCAGCCAGCCAGCCACACACTCAGACTGGCAAACAGGCAACCAGGCGGGCGGGCGTTTGTGTGAAATGCAACGATGAATGGCAAAGGAAAAATAGTGAGGCGGGCATGAGTGCGCAACTTTGTTGCAGATGGTTGGAGGAAATGGAACATGATGTCGAAGAATAAGCTGCAGAAGAGGTCAACAGAGACTATACACTCAAATATGTGTATGTCTTCAAGCATAGCAAAGGCTTTGCGTACACTCTACTTGCATAGGTGTGTGTGCATGTGCGCTTGTAAGTGCGGTGGAGTGCAGCAAATGCTGGTTTTAGTTTTAGGTGCATGTGTTGAAAAGTAGTATAGCTCCATTTCTGAATTTATGGAGGAAAGTAGATATGTATGCATGCATGTAGTTGTGTTATATTGCAAGAAGTACGCGTATAGACCAACTTGCATGTAATAATAAAACTCCAAGTTTCTTGTAAGTTGAGAATTTCGAAGTACTCGAAAAGCCGCACTGTGGCACTTACGTAACGTTTTTGCTATTAAATTTCAAAAAATTATTTTTATACACGCACGAAGTACTTTGCACTAATTGAATGTTGAAAGCGTTCGAATATAACTGGAAAAGTTGTGGTGACCGCATAATGAAATTGCAGGGATTACTCAGCCTAGTCTCAGTTATTCAAACAAAAAAATAAAATAAAATATGATAAAAATTTGAGTTATGGTGCTTTTAAAAATTCTAATACAAAGAAAAAAAAATTACCAAAAAACATATAACTTTATTCAAATACGAGTATAAATAATAAATGTTAAATAAGTTTTGCAGTTCAATGGTGGATTGAGCTTGGGCTTTAACTCCCTTGAGCAGAGGTGGGGTAAAGGTGGTAACATGTGCCGATGACTTGGTCCTTATGGTCTCAGGACCCTTCTCATCACTAATGGCTGAAATTTTGGAAGGTGCTTGGGCTACACTCAGTAGTTGGGCTGCCAGTTGCGGTCTCAGAGTCAACTCGGACAAAACGGAGTTGATGCTAATCACCAGAAAATACAAGTCTCCACCTTTTAAGCTTGCAAGACTTAACAACCAGTGTCTTACACTCGCATCGGAAGTCAGGTATCTTGGTGTAATACTTGACCCCAAGCTGCACTGGAAACTGCACTTAGAAAATCGAGTTAAGAAGGCCAGTCTAGCCTTCTACGCCTCTAAATCTATGTTCATCAAAAAATGGGGTATCAAGCCACGTATCGTACTTTGGATGTACAACGTAGTGGTTTTGCAAATTTTGACATATGCTTGCCTAGTTTGTTGAGTAGCTCTTCAGAAGGGCTACAACACCACTAAACTAGAGAGAGTGCATGTGTGGGCATCACTGGTGCTTGTAGAACATGTCCCACTGTTGCCATCAACATCATTCTGCACTTACTTCTCGTGGATCTTCAAGTTAAATCCATTGCTGCTCAGAGCACTGTTAGGTTGAAGGAGATTGACCTCTGGAGGCAACTTCCTCTGGGACATAGGAGCATCTTGAAGCAGATCTCCCCTTCTTTCTCTGTACTTCACACTGATCTCTCCATTCACAAACTGTGTTTTGAGGGTTGTGCTAGGGCTATTATTCGGAGCAGGCAAGATTGGAAAGAGGGGACAGTCTCGACGGATATAGATACCTCTGTTTTTACAAATGGATCCACGATGGAATCTGGAGTGAGAGCGGGGGTTTTCTCTAAATCAGCCAGCATTTCGGTCTCCTTTAAACTGCCGGAAACGAGTAACGTTTTTCAAGCAGAGGTCTTCGCGATCCTGCAAGCATGCAAAACACTTAAGGATCGCTGTTGGAAGGGATCGCTGTTTTTTCCGATAGCCAAGCTGCGATCAACGCACTGTCATCGCCGTATTCTAGCTCTTTCTCGTAAACTCCGGTCAGGAGGAACTTAAACGAATCGAACGTGCAGGAAACATTTCCCTCATCTGGGTTCCTGGGCACAGGAATATAGAGGGAAATGAAATTGCCGACGAGCTTGCCAGGAAGGGGACGACAGACCCGGTTTCAGTTGTCCCCTTCTCAGACATCGGTATCCCCTTGGCCGTCGTTAAAGGGAAACTACACAACTTCTTTCTAAGAAAAGCGCAAGACAGATGGAGGTCTGTCTCATCATGTCCTATTTCGAAAACGTTATGGCCCCAATACGATAGAAACAGAACGCTTAAGGTGATGGGAATCCCCCGCCATTCAATTTTCAAACTCATTGCGGTGTTCACTGGTCACTGGGTGATCGGTACTCATGCGGAGAAGCTTGGACTTCTGTACAACCCCTATTGCAGAAGCTATGGGGATCCTACAGAGAAAGTGATTGTTGAACATTTTCTCTGCAAATATCCGGCTCTGGCGGCTGGGCGCTTGAGATTCTTTATGGGGATGGCTTGAAGAAATTTTCCAGCCTAGATCCCCTTTTCTCTTCTCCACTACATCAACAGCAATGGATGGCTGTAGACGATTTTTTCTTCCCTAAATTTTTTCGCAGGCAGTGGTCCACATTATGGTATCAAAACGGCACGTAAGTGCTACTTGTAGTGTACCTGGGGTACTCTTGCCATCTAACCTACCTACCTGGGCAGTTCAATAAGAAAAACACAATTATTATTCAGTATAATCTCCTTGAACATCAACACACTGAACTGAAATATAAAGTAAGAGTAAGGAGAAGATAGATAAAATGAAGAAAATCAAGAATGGCGAGGAAAATGTAGCAGAAATGACTAAGTGGAAAAATGATGAAAAGTAATGAAAAACTAAAAATATTAGTCAAGAAGTGTAAAATTACATTGCAAAGGATGAAAAACAATCTGTAAAGAGTGAGTGAAGAAAGTAGTAGAAGAAGAAGAAGAATCAGTAATGAAATAATCGTGGTAAGAACGACAAATAAATAAAAAAAATAGAAATTATAAAATCAAACTTGCCACACTGTACCATGCAACATCACAGTCATACATAACAGTTCACTGCACGCTGTGCCACAAGTTGCATGCTGAACGTAGCGAGCACTTTGCGTACAGATATGCGCAGCTGTGCCTCGATGCGAGCACATTGCGCTAGACTGCTGCTAGTTGGTGCTGTGGCGATTGTTACTGCCGCTGCTTGTTGGGGGCACTTTGCGGCAATTGAGGCGTGGCAGCGTACAGCACAACTACAGCTGAGGGCGAAACAAATGCGTATGGCATGTGGCAAAAGTTTTCGTATCCAAAAACAAAAAAAAAAAAACAACAAAATAATAAACAAATAAAAACAGACTAAACTGAGTAAAATTGTGCATGCACCGGTAGTTGAACGCTGAGTTGCAAGCAGCCTTTCAAATTTAATTTTGTTTTGATGGCATGCAATGTGATGCATACACACATACACACACGCGCACACAGCCATGCACAGAGTGTTTGCAAATACTAATGCCGTTCAGCGACTGGTCGGTGGGTCTCTGTTATTTTGCTTATTTTTTGTGTGTTTGAGGTACTGCATCTCTGCGTCGCTTTATATGAGTTTTGTTGTTGTTTTATTTGATTATTTATTTGTATGCTTTTGCTGTGGCAAGTGTGTGTGTGTGCATTTATTTTATCGTTAGTTCGCTGCTTGGTTAAATCGCAAATAGCTACAAGTTAAGTCAAAAGTATCGGAGCAGCAGCAGTAGTCAGCCACACAACTATGCAGAGAAGCGCACATACATACGCTTACATACATATACGAATATTGATATGCACTCCTACATGCAGTTACATGCTTCTGTGCACATCCACATGTACATATGGATCTCTGTAGAAACAACATTCAAGCTCAGCATTCACATACAACGTCAGTCAGCATACACGAAAATAAAGAACAAGCAAACACACAGAGCATTTAGATGCATTTTATTCATATATGCACATTAGGGTGGGCAATTTTTTCTCTTTACACATCCTCGTTCCTAGCAGATTCGCATGCTGCATAAATTATTAGAAAAAAAGTTCATTAGGGCATAGCTCTTAAGTCAATTTCGAGCCGCCTCAAGTTATAAAAGAAACTATTTTTAATTAATACGAAGTTAATATGGACATTAATTTTACAGACCTTGTGCTCCACGAGGAGATCAGAACAGAGTAAGTAAGTAATGGCGATTAATACCATTTTTACGAACAGTCTGGCAGCGCAGTCTGCGTAATCTTCACTATTGCTCAACTGCAGTCATGCAATCCGTGCCGATCGCTGATTGGCCGAATGAATAAATAAAATAAAAAAAGACGAAGCAAAGGGGAGAACTTTAGCAAAACGGGAGCCGTATGAGCAAAGAAAGAAGCCTCAGGTGAATAGAGGGCAGAGCGAGAGATTTTACTCCTTTGTATTAAGTTAGATTTAATAAATAAATTTACTATGGATGCAAACAAATGGATTTCAAACGCAAAAGTGTGATTGCATTATATTGGACTGAAAAATCACAACCAACGATTGTTCGTGAGCTCGAGCACCTTAAACTAAATAAAGTTTTTGTATATCGCTCCATTACTCGATACAATGACACTGGTAGAATGACGAAACGTCATGGAAGTGGTCTTCAAAAGACTACAACGTCACGTGAAGTGGTTCAACAAGTGAAGAAGCGGCTTGATCGAAATCCCCGACGAAGTGCCAATCAAATGGCGAAAGAACTGAAAATATCTGACCGTAGCATCCGCCGCTTACTGAAAAATGATCTCAAAGTCAAGCCATACAAGATCCAAATGGCGCATGATCTCACACCAAAGCAGCAACAAGTCAGACTTGAGAGAGCGAAGGAGTTGCTTCGCTTGGCCGAAAGCGATCAATTTCCGTGCTCCGAGCACTGTGTTTTCTGAAGAGAAAATTTTTCAAATTGAGCAATTCGTAAACTCCCGAAACGATAGAGTTTATTTAAGCGACCGTTCATACGAGAATTTGAGTCATCGATTGGCCACCAGGAGGCAGCACCCACCACAGGTAATGGTTTGGGCCACTATAACCGCAGATGGGCGCTCTCCAATCGTTTTCATCGAGCCTGACGTCAAGGTAAATGCGAAATATTATCGGGAAAGTATTCTGGAACTTGCTTTGAAGCCGTGGGCAGGCAAGCATTTCTGTGGCAGACCATGGACGTTTCAACAGGACTCGGCACCGTCTCACAAAGCTCGAGTGAACCAAAAATGGCTAAAAACCAAAGTTCTGAACTTTATTAAGTCCACAAAACGGCTCTCAAATTCACCAGACGCGTTTTTTTAATACAACCTTTTCTGGGGAATTTTTTGGCAGGAGGCCTACGTTTAAAAAAATATTACGTGCAATAACATTTCCTATTAGAATCTTACAAAATCACTTCAAATTGCTTTCTTCTTCTTCTTTTTCTTCTTGATTGGGGCGATAAACGGTTAAGCGACTTTGGCCAAGTTTGACAAAGTGCAGCAGTCGTTTCTTTCTCATGCTAACCGGCGCAACTTGGAAATACCAAGTGAAACCAAGTCCCTCCCGCATTTGCACAAGATCTTCCCAACGCAGAGAAGGCCTGTCTCTTCCTGTCCCTTCCTCTGCTAGCAGGAGCTGGTACCACATCGAATACTTTCAACTTTGTTTCCATTTGGACGACATTACCAAGCCAACGTAACCGCTGGATCTTCATTCACTACACAGTCGTCGTAAAGCTCGTACAGCTCATCGCTCCATCGCCTGCGATACTCGCCGTTACCAACGTGCAAAGGTCCAAAAATCTTGCGCAAAAACTTTCTCTCAAACACTCCAAGGGAAGCCTCATCAGATGTTGTCATCGAGGATGGTTCAGATGTAGAAGTCCACGCAAGTGCGGAAAGTCTCTCTCTGCTATATCTGGTTCAAGCGGCTCACAACCTTCTCTCTGGTATCCTCTGGTTAGCTTCCGAACATCCACTTATGATCGAGCTAATGTGAGAAGGCGAAGCATCGCAGGATATTTGGTTGTGCGCAGGATATGGTAACCGCCACATTAAAATCTTCCCCCCTATTGAAAATCAAAACAAAGCTACGGATAACTTGCTTTCTGGCGCCATGAAATCAGATATCAAAAATAATTTGTTTTAGAGCTTTTCAAGTTTCACTTTATCATACCAAAACTGAATGGGCTATGAAACTGAATATCCAGAAGTTTTCGAGAAGTTCTGATTAAAATATTTTAAATGAATTTTGGTGATAATTTTCTGAATTTTTTTTACAGTTTTGAGAATATTGGACGAATGTTGCAAGTTTGAATTATAAGGATTTGTTATACAAAGATCTTTCTTTAAGGGCCCCAAAATTGTCTTTAGAGCTATGCCCTGCTAGACTCTTTTCCTTTAAATTTTATATAAAAGCCGAATTAGCTTGGAGCGATGTCGAGAAAAGTCTCATAGTACCATACAAATTGACCCGCATTAATGTACATACATACATACAAACATATTCAAGTGTTTGCAATATTTACGACCATTCGCAAGCACTGTGTCGAGAGTTGAGCTCTGCCACTCGGCTTGCCTCACAACGCCGTCCTTCTATCTCTTTCCTTACACAGCACCCTCCAGAGCTAGCTATCATTGTCGACCCCACCTTCATCTTCACTCTACATTTCGCCTGACTGACTGACTGCCTGCCAGGCTGCTTGCCACATTTCGTAGCTGCCGCTCACAAATGTGCGACGTCAAACGAACTAACTGACAAGCATTTTACTATTAATATTGTCTATATGCACTTACATATGTATATAAATGGGTGTGTGTATGTGTATGCGCGTATGTTTATTTGTATTTATGCATGAATGTGTATGTATACGGTGTCGCCCATTTGTGAGTGGGTGGCATTAGTTGGTCTTCGTCCATCGTAGTCAGCATCGGCATGCAAGCAATGACTAGCAGCCAACAATAAACAACCGGCAACGACTACGACGACGACGACTAGCAACTGGCAACCGACTGCGGCTGTGACTGTGGCTGCGACGGTGACTGCCGCTATGACTACAACTGTGACTGGGGCAATACTCACCGCCTACAAATAATCGTCAAATAATAAGCGGTGGGAGAGGAGAAGCGTATGGCTGGCGAGGAGTATGAAAATAATGGATAATTTCTTTGAATGTATATGTATGCATGTATGTATGTGTATTTGTATGCTTGTTGCTACGTTGCGAGATGCGTTGACTGTGACTTGCTCTCTTTATTTGGTAGTCGACGTCAGCGGCAACAGCACAAATGTTACCATTGAGACAGTATTTGCTGGTTGGCGATGTGTGTGTGTGTGTGTGTACGTGTAGGTGGTATTTCGTTCTACGTATGCATACATTTACAACATAAATTTACCATTATAACTACGAGTATTTGCATTCAGTTAGTATCCCCGTAGGGAATTGAATGGCTTGGAGTTCATTCGTCAATTAGTTTAAATTTCGACTGACGCGTGAAATACGACGTGTCTTCTTATGCACCTTTGAATGCATGTAATTCCAAAACAAAGTTAAGTGTTGGGATCTGTGCTCGTACAGAACAGCCCAATGTGGTTTAGGCAGTGGTTAGTGAAAAATACCACTAATTTTTGTAAATTTTTTTTAAATATAAAAATGCAAGCGCATATCTCCGTGCATGAAACAGCAAACGTTTTTTTCCAATAGCGACCGCCTCTCGGTAGGCAATCGCAAACCTTCGGCCAAGAAAAAGCTCCTTGTAAAAAACCATTTGTCGTTCGGAGTCGTCTTAAATTTGTAGGTCCCTCGATTTGTGGAACAACATCAAGACGCACACCACAAATAGGAGGAGGAGCTCACCTGAGCACCTAACAGAAGTGTACGCGCCAATTATTGTTTTTTAAATATTTTTAAAATCTAGTTTAAATT
Source organism: Anastrepha fraterculus (assembly GCA_037575425.1). Lineage (NCBI taxonomy): Eukaryota > Metazoa > Arthropoda > Insecta > Diptera > Tephritidae > Anastrepha > Anastrepha fraterculus. Next base: position 80,849 of record JAYXIM010053519.1, read on the forward strand.
TTTTCAAAAATATTTTAGGTTTAATAACTATTACGCACTATGCCTTAAGCTTCCTGAATTCTTTCTTTGGTGCAACTTTAAATGAACAGATTTTTTTTAATTGGGAAATGAGAAATATATTCCCATGCATTTTTAGTGTTTCACGAATTAATTTATTCGCTTATTATTATAATTTTCAAGCCGCTAAGACTTTCGAATTTTGAAAAACAGAAGTTGTGCTTATATATGGTGCCACAATAAGAACGTTGACTTTGGAATTAGAAAAAAAACACACACATAGTACGCGGCTAAAAAGCTTTAACATTTTTAGTGCAATAGTTAGACATGAAATTATTTTTATACAGGGTGCTTTATTTTGACTTGCTATTTTGGAGCTTGAAAAAAAATCACAGTACGTATGTGAAAAGTCCTGACAGTTTTAGTGGCACAGTGTAGACAAGAAATTGGGCCTATATAGGGTGCCACCTTAAGACCACCTATGTTATTTAGGTGTTTGAAAAAAAACACACAGCGTACTTATGCCAAAAGTTGTGATATTTTAGTGTAATAATGTAGACATGAACATATTTTTATACAGGGTGCTTCATTATGACTCGCTATTTTCAAGTTTGAAAAAATACGCAGTAAGTGTGTAAAAAGTTTTAACATTTTTAGTGCAATAGAGGAGACATGAAATTATGTAATACTTATCTATGTATATAGGGTGCAACATTATTTGTATACAGGGTGATCTTTTTTGACTTCCTGTTTAAGGGTTTGAAAAAAAACACAGTACAAAGTTGTGACATTTTTCGAGAAATAGTGTAAGCATGAAATTATCTATATACAGGGTGCTCCATAATGATTTGCTATTTTAGAGTTTGAAAAACAAACATACACACAGTACATGTGTAAAATCCTTTAACATTTTTAGTGCAATAGTGTAGACATGAAATTATTTTTATACAGGGTGCTTTATTTTGACTTGCTATTTTGGAGTCTGAAAAAAAAAACACACACACCGTACACGTGTAAAAAGCTTTAACATTTTTAGTGTAATAGAGTAGACATGAAATGATGCCTATCTACATACATATATAGGGTGCAACATTATTTGTATACAGGGAGCTCTTTTGTGACTTACTATTTTGGAGTTTGAAAAAAACACAGTTTAAAGTTGTGACATTTTTAGAGAAATAGTGTTGGCATGAACTTACTTTCATACAGGGTGCTCCATTTTGACTTACTATTTTGGAGTTTGAAAAAAACATAGTTTAAAGTTGTGACATTTTTAGAGAAATAGTGTTGACATGAACTTACTTTTATACAGGGTACTCCATTTTGACTTGCTATTTTGGAGTTTGAAAAAAAGCACACACACAGTACGTTTGTGCAAAAGTTCTAACATTTTAGTGATATTGTACCTATATAGGGTGCCACATTAAGACCACCTACTTTGGTGTTTGAAAAAAAAACACCCACAGTACACGTGTCAAAAGCTTTAACATTTTTAGTGCAATAGTGTAGACATGAAATTATTTTTATACAGGGTGCTCCATTTTGACTTGCTATCTTGGTGTTTGAAAAAAAAATACAGAATATTTATGTCAAAAGCTGTGACATTTTTAGAGCAATAGGGTAGACATGCAATTTTTCTTATATAGGGTGCCCATAAAGCCTAATTTGAAATATGAAAAGAGCACAGAATTTGTATAAAACTCACGACACTTTTAATTTAATGCCCGATGAAATACTGTCTCATGATTAGTGGCGCTTACTGGTGCATTTCATGTCATTTATAATTTGTGTATTTTTTTTTTTACAAAATTATATATGTATCTATATTTATATATGTACTATTTTCCTTCCCTCCTTGACCATCTACCCTCCTTTCAGAGCTCTAAATACAATGAGCTTTTCAGCCTGAGTGTTTTAGGAGCCACCAAATCTCCTGGTGCTCCTTGTCTCGACCAATTCAAATTTCAATTTTTCAACCAAAGTATTCTTGTCCTGCTGGGTAGTTCCTGTGTGTAGGTGTAGGTGTAAATGTGTGTTTGTGATTTATTTTCATGCCATTACAAGTTTTGTCAGAACAAACTTTTTTTCTTTCTACTGCTTTTGCTATTCTTGTCGGTAGCTTTGCGAGTGTCTGTTTTTCAATATTTTCCCCCACACATTTTTGCTCAACTCGTGTTGCTTTGCCTGGTTGTTGAGTGTATGTATGTATATATAGGTATGTGGTAAGTATATTTTCATTTTATTGTGCCGTCGCTTTAACGACTTTTTCGTTGTTAGCTGCCACATTTGGTTTTATTTTTGCCTCGGTCTCGTTTTGCTTTTGCTTTTGCTCTCGTGGGGTTTCTCGTTTGTTTGGCGCGCATTTGCTTCGTTAGTTTCATTTTTGTTGTTGTTTTTGCATATACCTTTGTATGTATGCGCATAAGTATATTTGTGCTGGCAATGCTCGTGCAGATTACGTAAGGGAATCCCCAACATTTCATGTGGCAAGCAACACAAAGTGAATGACAGCTGCAGCTGTTGTTGTACTATTGTTGCAGAACGCTACGAGTGTGTCGAATGTGGCAGTAGCGGCACGGCAGGGGGGTCATCGGGTGGGGCACCGAGTTATTCGTTTGCTTGGCTATCGTGAAACTATTGAAGCAGTCGTTGGAGCCGACACAGATCGGCTGACGTACTCGACGCTAAAATATCAGACTAACGAGCGACGGCTGACAACAGTCACCTTGGCAGCGCGTTTGCTGAACGCAGAATGTATTTGGGTTGACTGCGCTGAGCTGAGTTGGTCCGTTGGTTGGTTGGTTGGTTGGTAGGCTGGCTGGCTGACTGGCTGTGTTGCATGTTGCTGTGGTGGCAGCTATAAATACACCTGCAAACACACACACAAAGAAATTTATATGCATAGTGTGTCATAGCTATAAAGCCAAGTACATCGACGCACTCGTGTATTTGTGACAATGCTACCTTTAACCGTTACTCGAGCAACTGGATCTGCTCAGTCGGGTATGGCTTTTGCCAGCGCTCTTCAAATGTGAATTGTCTGCGCAACATCGCATTTGCTGTTGTAGCTGGAAGTTTGTGCCTTTTTCTTGTGGGTGCTGTTGCATTGGCAGCATTTTCAATTCAAGTCAACGGCACTAAGGCACTAACAGTGCGCACCTAATGTAGACGTACCAACTTGGTAAAATACTTGTGCGATGTCTTGCAAATGAATGGAGGTGGGAAGGAGTTGTTGAAGAGATTAAGAGCAAAGTTTTTTTTGTTTGATCATTAATTTTAAATAAATGAACCGGGGATTACCAGCATGCACGATTTTATAACTTAAGTGTAGATTTTGCTTGATATGCATTTTATTTGGCGTAATTCTTAGTTTCCATTTATGTATCCTACATCCTTTCCCAATTAACAGGCAACGAATTGGTGTAAAAATAAAATAATATTATTTGGTATCCGTAAAGTTCGTAGTCGTTTCTTTGATACCCACACAAGCAGGTATAAAATGATTGGCATCACTTCGCTTTCTTGAAAAATTTGTAGGCAATGAAACTTTTAAAAATAAAATTGATAATTTTCTTTCGTATAAGTCATATGTTGCTCGCAACGGACTCATTTCGTGGTCTAAGTGACATCGTTGTCTCTATGTGCGATGCGGCTGCCAAGTTATATGTTCTGTAGTCTATTATATGGAAGAAAAAGTTTAACATCGTAAGCGAAAAAAATTGTCAAAAATCAATGATTTGTGAGCGACTTTAAATTTATGCTTTATTTTTGTATATTAAAACCTAATGAAATATAAAACTGCATATCCAGAAATTTTCTAAAAATTCCAAATAAAGTACTAAAATTTGGATGGCAATTTTTTAGAATTTGCTAACCTTTGGAACTTTGATTTATGAGGTGTTTTTTACACAATGAGACATTAACGAAAACAATTTGGCATGAAAAATATGGAGAATTTTGTACAAAATTTTTTTTTTTTTTAATTTCAAAAGTTTATAACAAAAAATGGTTACAAATTTAATCTTCAAAATAAAAGCTATCGCTAGTGACACATTTTTCCCATCTCTCAGGCAATTTGTGAATGCCGCGCCAAAAAAATTCGCCGTCTTTGGCCGCAAACCAATCATCGAGCCATTTTTTGGCTTCTTCGTGAGAATTGAAGCGCTGTTCGGAAAGTGCGTGGCCCATCGATGCAAGCAAATGATAGTCGGAAGGCGCCAAGTCTGGTGAGTAAGCCGCTTGCACCAGCGGTCCCCAATCGTACGTCTCATCACCAATTCCCGGGTCGCTCTTGTTCGATGTGGCGGTGCATTGTCACATTGTCAGTTCATGCGGCACCCATCTTCCGACCTTTAAAATCATGCCCATGTCTTTCAAACGTTTGCAAATGGTTTTTTGGGTTACTCCCAACTGCTCTGCCATCATTTCTTGTGTTTGACCATCATCCTCACCCAACAATGCTTGCAATTCGGCGTCCTCAAACTTTTTCGGTGGCCGGCCACGTTTCTCGTTCGCCACGCTAAAATCACCACTTCGGAATTTTTCAAACCACCCGAAGCACTGTGCTCTACTTAGAGTCTGTCCACTATACGCTCCTATAAGCATTTGATGAGCTTGAGAAGCGTTTTTCTTCAATTGATAACAGAAAATCAACGATGTCCGCAAATCGTAGTTTGAAGACACGAAATTCGACAATTTTAAGAGCGACAAAAATGCATTCGTGTATGAAACGTAACAAACAATGAACTGAATATTGTTGACAGATGACAGACGAAAAAACAAAACATTTGGGAAGGTTTAAAAATACTCCTAGCGACATCTGTGGGCTAATAGCTGAACGTCTCATTTCATAGGTATATATCGTAGACAAAGTGACTTAATTATGTGTCGCTATTTATGTTGTTGTTGTTGATTTTTAATGTTCTTCATGTTTCAAATTAAATTCAAATAATGACAAGGGTGCAGCCATAAAAGCCTTTCGAGAAAGAATTCGATAGCAGAAAATCATGTCCAGGGAAATGAATGTATCGACCAGATCCGACTCAGGACTAATTAGAGATGATATCCAGATGAAGGCCTTCCATCGCTCAACTGGTCATCCTTTGACAATGCCCTTGAAAAAATTTAACTCGACTGATGCAAGGAGCTTTTTCGGTGGCACGCGGTCATCGGCCATGAAAATATTTTTTTCACAGATGAGAAAATTTTCACTGTTGAAGAAGTTTTTGATAAGCAAAATGACAAAATCTAGACTAAAACTTCTAAAGACGCAAAAAATGTTCTTCCAAGGGCTCAGCGTGGCCATCATCTAGCCTCTGTAATGGTTTGTTGGGGAGTGTCTGGTAAAGCCGTTACATCTCTTCATTTCTGCGAAAAAGTGGCTTCGACCAGAGGAAAAGTACACCAGGAGGATGTCTTAGAAGACGTGGTGAAGCAGTTGTTAGTCAGCAGTCTTCAATGGAGAGTGTTGGATTTTCCAGCGAGACTCCGCTCCAGCCCATAAGGCAAAACCACCCAGCAGTGGCTAAAAAACCATATTCCTGGGTGCATAGCGACAGACGATTGGCCGTCTGGAAGTCTAGATCTGAGTCCATTGGACTATAGTTTGTGGTCAGTACTGGAGAACATCTCGAAGACCTCACAGAAATTTGGAGAGTCTTAAATAATATATATTTGGTTCGACAAGTGACGCCAATATCCATGGGACCTGCGCATGCTGCAATAGCTAAAGGGCCTAATCATTTGAGTAGATCTTGTGGTGCCAAGGAGCCAAGGCGATCGCTTCTTAACACATCAGTGCCGCCAAAGACTTCAAGCCTGATTCGAGCGAAGGCTGGACAGACGCAGATGAAGTGGTCCGCCGACTTATCCTCCTCTCCGAATGCTGGGCAAAGTGCACCGTCTGAGATGCGTACTTTTTTCATGTGCTTAGCCCGCCTAGCGCTTTTCCTCTAGTTCATATTGGCTCACCAAAAATTAAGCGATGGCATACTTCAACAGAAATAAAAAATAGTTTAAAAAAACTAAAAAACACGCTTTTATTGCTAATCGAACTAAAAAGTAGAAAATAAATTTTAATGACAAAGAGACCTATAATGAAGTAATAGCAAATCGAACGATCAGTCATAGTCAACTACCTCAGAACAGAATTATAACAAAAATTAAGATACAAATAGAGTAATTCAAATTAGAGTTAAAAGCGTGGGATGCATTTTGCTTCACTTTCATAACCCTCTGTACATAGGTAGTTGCGAATAGAATGATTGTAATATTTACTATATCAAGCATCCCACGTTTTTAACTCTAATTTGAATTACTCTATTTGTATCTTAATTTTTGTTATAATTCTGTTCTGAGGTAGTTGACTATGACTGATCGTTCGATTTGCTATTACTTCATTATAGGTCTCTTTGTCATTAAAATTTATTTTCTACTTTTTAGTTCGATTAGCAATAAAAGCGTGTTTTTTAGTTTTTTTAAACTATTTTTTATTTTCTACTTTTTAGTTCGATTAGCAAAAAAGCGTGTTTTTTAGTTTCTTTAAACTAGTTTTTGTTTATTATGAATGAAAATTATTGTTATCATTGCAGTCAGTGAATTATTATTATTGATTCGATATATTCGTGTTATATTTAATTCCTTTCTTATCGACTGTGAGTCTAAAGCTATGCAGTTATCGGCCGTGATAAAGAAGTAATCGGGATGAAGAACTTATTTCGTGGAGGGAGCCTGAGAAACTGATTTACAAGAATAAAAAAAGATTTTTCATTTTACAACCAAATTCACCTTACTTTTTGCCCACAGGTAAAAAAAAAGAAAATATTAATCCTGGCAATCCTAATAAGGATAATGGAAAACTTTTATCAAATTATTGCATTGTCATCGGTCCTTGATAGGTGTGCAAAATTTCAAGTCGATCAGATGTTTAGAAGCCAGTGAAAATTAAACTCAAAGATTCCGTTACATACATACATACATACATACATACATACATACAACCCGACCTAATAAAAGTGTGTTAAAAAAAAACTGCAAATCTCACTCCTAGTCAATCCTAGCCTGGATCTCAAGTTTTCACTCTTAGTACTCTAAATTTGTTGCCCTAGTTCAGTTTTTGCCTGCAGATATTCTGTGCTGGCTTCTGCATATTCACATTCACTCAGCTGGCAGAATACTTTTCTATTAAGTTTTCTGCTTGCCTCAGTCGCTTTGGCTGACTGACGCTCCCTCTTCAGCCTTTACATTCATTTATTTCGCCGAAACTTTGATTTTTCGAATTCTTACTTTATTTGTAACCAAACTTTCGCTTTGCTTTTTCTCTATAACTTTTTCTTTTGCTTGTGCTGTAGTTCCTAAGTACGTGGAAATATTTCTTCCTTGCGCGCATTTCTTTACATTTTCTAAGCCACGAATTGCATTTTGCTTTGTCGCATCGCCGACTTTCGTTTCTTCGGCATTTCTTTGTGAACTTTTGTGGGTTTATGTATGCACGCGCGCTTGATTCAACAGCTTTGACGGCGTGCTAAGAATATTTGTACTTATTACTCAGACCACTAACTATTAGTTTTAAGCTTTGTCAGAGGTGAGGAAATATGCTTAAATATACTCGTGCGATTTTAAATCGTTAAGAGATTCTTTTAAGCAAGTTAGGAAGCTTGAAGCTCCTTCACGACAACGCCAGGCCCCATGTTGCACAAGTCGTCAAAGCCGCACTCCTTAATCCTTCGGCATCCGGCGTATTCTTCGGACCTGGCACCGACTAATTAGCATCTTGTCCGCTCCCTGTCAAACCATATGAAGGGCGGGCGTTACCTTCGATAACAAAGAGGTTCTTAAGAACGTGCTCAACAACTACTTTGACACCAGACCAGGCGATTTTTGGCGGAACGGCATCATAAAATTGGTCGAGAGGTGGAAAGAGCAACCGCCGATCGATTAACTTATTGATATAATTATTGTTGATTGCTTAGATAAAAGTCTTCAGTAAAAACGCTACGAACTTATTCCCCAACCTAATAGTTGTTTTGATGTTGATTCTTAGTCTGAAATTCTGACTGTTATTGATTTGCTAAAAGTGTATTGTCTCGGCGTATCTAATATTGTTTGTGCTAATGCCATTGACCTTTATGCCTTCGTGTGAGTTCCCAAGAGCTTCTTAGCATATTCCTTCGGCGTAGATGTTAAGGAGGGGTGACAATACACACCTCTGCCTTACGCCTTTAAGTATAAGCATGCCTTTGGTATTTTCTTCGCCGTTTGTGGAACCAAACGTTTTTAGGTAACGTAATTCTTTTTCGTCAATTCAATAGTTTCCAAAATCTCAAATAATTTGCCGTGCTGCACTTTGTCGAAGCCATTTTCATAGATCAGGTAAATAGTGCTTCAAGAGTACCCAATATTGAAACCATATTGTGAACTTCTCATGGCCTCATCACATCTTCTTTATATATAAAAATGAATGTTTGTCTGTATGTCATCGATGAACTCAAAAACTACTCGACCGGTTATTATAAAAATTGTATTTTTCCACGGAAAAGGTTGTAGAATGTGCTCATTGATGCCACTCGCCACCAGGTGGCGCTGCAGAGTACCAACTTCTGCCCCGTTCAACCGATTAGTATGACCATGTATTTTTACACAGAGGAAACGAATATGACGAATTTGATTGAAGATAATGTTTGACAATCGCTAACAAGGCACTGGTGCAACAGGGAATGTCTGCTTCAAACCGACCTGCAAACAACCTTTTCGATCGTGATTTGCAATGAGAAACACACTATGATTCTGACGAACTGGGGATTATCGTTAGAACAAATCTTCCGCAGTTGATTCTAGAGCAACGCATTGCGTTTGACAGAATTATGCGTGCAATCACAGAACAAAGCGGTGGACTGGCAAGACTTTTCTTCTTTCACTAATTTTGGCAACCATACGATCACAAAATAATATTGCACTGCCTATTGCATAATCTGGAATCGCGGCAACTCTTTTGGATGGTGGCAGAACAGCGCATTCAGCATTGAAACTGCCGTTGAATTTGTAAAACACTGAAGCACCAACATGCAACATCAGCAAAAACTCTGGAATGGGAAAAGTACACCAAACGTGTCAAGTTATCATATGGGACGAATGTGCAATGTCTCACAAGAAAGCATTGGATGCGCTTGACCGTACACTGCGAGATTTGAGAGGAAACAGACGGATCTTCGGTGGCGCACTCATTTTAATGTCTGATGATTTACGACAAGCACTGCCCATTACACCACGTTCAACATCCACTGATGAACTTAATGCATATCTTAAAGCATCAGTTCTATGGCATCATTTACAGAAATTGACTTTCAAAACTATCATGCGTGTACAACTACAACGGGATGCTTCGGCTGGAAATTTTGCAAAACAATTGTTGGATATAGGAAATGGGCGAATGGAAATTGATGAATCTACACATGTATCACCCTGCCAGCAAACTTCTGTAAGATCACAGAAAGCATCCACGAATTGGTGCAAAAAGTTTTGCCAAACATTGCACAAAACTACAAAAACCATCAGTGGCTCAGTGGGCGTGCTATATAAGCAGCCACAAACATCGATGTCAATACCATTAACTTCACCATTCAGCATGGAATACCCAGTGAAACGGCAACATATAAGTCCATCGATACTGTGGAGAATCAAGACGAGGTTTTCAACTATCCAACTGAATTCTTGAATTTGCTTGATTTGACAGGCATTGAAAATTATCGTACCCATCATTTTTCTGCGAAGCAAAAATTTACAACGGAACCAGACTCTCAGTCAAGAAAATGATGAACAATGTTATCGAGGCAACAATTTTGGCTGGAATATTCAAAGGTGAAGAAGACGTACTGTTGCCACGTATCCCAATGAGCCCGACAGATATGCCATTCGAATTCAAACGTTTACAGTTCTCGGTGCGACTCGCTTTCGCAATGACTATTAACAAAGCACAAGGACAATGGTTACAAGTGTGTGGAGTAAATTTGGAGAATCCGTGCTTCTCACATGGATAGCTCTATGTGGCTTGCTCACGTGTCGGAAAACCTTCTAATTTATTTGTCTAAGCACCAAATGGAAAAACAAGAAATATTGTGTATCCCACAGCACTTGAATAAATATCGAATTGAAACCAGACTTTGTAATGTCACAATTTTTTAGAAATAACTAAAATCAATAAAATGGTTTAGAATGAATTGAATATTTGTGTACTGATTTTTCTTTAAAGTTATTTCTCTTAAATTTATTTTAGTTGTTGGCGTAGCAACGCGCGCCGGATACAGCTAGTTTTTTTATAAATTCTGTTATGAATTATTTTTAAGAAAATTTTAAGAGAGTGGTTCATGAGGTTTAAGTCTCTATTCATCGCTCTTTTTTTGCGCTGGTTATCTTTGGTAATGTGATAGCGGTGGATTTTAACCAATCTTGTGGATACCGATCAGAATCATAAATATAGTTGAAGGTCTGTTCAATAAGTTTTAAAATATCTGAAAAAATTTCATTGAGACCTGGTGACTTATTATCCTTTGAGGATTTGACAGCTTGTTTTTTTACAGAAATCATAAAATATACCAAAGCTTTAATGTTGAACTTTTTTGGTGATACACCCTAATGTACCTACAAACAGATTCCCTGCTCACCTCCCATGGCCATACAAGCACGTATCCTTACGTATGTATTTATGTATGAGTATGCAAGCACAAGTGGATGTGTATCAAAGTTTACAACATTTCGTATTCAAATAGCATAAGAATATCTCCCTCACTTTGAGTTCTTGCCCTCCCCATGTTTTCCCTTCTATGTTTTCTAACTTCTTTTTGCGCTTCTTTGAATCGCTTTGCCTCAACCGTTTCAAAAGATGACTTCACTCGCTGGGCACTGTTGCTCGTTGTCACATAGAAAATCTGCCAGATAGGAGGTTTGGAGTTGCATCCCTTTCTTGGTGTCGTAATAAAATTGGCATAAATTCCAACTTCCGCTACATCTCACCTCACCATGGTCGTTTTGCTTTGCCCAAAGTTTGCCGTTTACTTAATCTATTATTCTTTTTCTTGCAAGTTTATTCCCAGCTGAATTCGCAATGTTTGCCTGTTGGGCCAAGAAAGTTTTCATGGAAACAGGTTGCTTTTATTTTCTTATTATACTTATAATGTGTATGTGTGTGTACACACTCACACACACATAAACATATCGCACACACATATTTGGGGGTGGCGGAATACTTAGAGTGTAAGTGGAGCGTGAATTATACGATTTGTTTGTGCGTGTGTATTTGTTGTTGGTAAATGTGACACGTGTTCATAAGCATAAAGAAAATACATACAATTTTTAATCATTGAAAATAAGATGTCCCGGCGAGATAAATTAAAACGGCAATGACATCACGGATTTCGCAGATAAATATCCGATATAAAAAGGGAGGTGTCATTTTGGCGAATTTCTTACTTGAAGTAGGAAATTAACGGAAGGGAGGTTAGTTATTTATACCTGCACATTAAATAAAGACGACACACCCCAAAATTTAGCTCTCCATGCCAGTGTATTGCGTTTATTCGACTTCCTTGGAGAAGGAAAGTATTGGTAAGAGAGATGTGACTTCTCCATGCAAAGTGAACTTTTCTTACAGGAGTTTAATCTGCTACAGTGTCCAGAAAGTATGAAGTGTGTCTTGGAGTGTCTTTGATGATGCGTCTCTTGGAATGTCTTTGAGAAATATTCTGCGAAAGACTTTTGTAGTTTTGCACATTGGTGATGGCGAGTATCGTAGGTGATAGAACAATGAACTGTATGCGCTCTACGACGACATAGACATAGCGCAGCGAATAAAGATCCAGCGGCTACGTTGGCTGGGTCATGCCGTCCGAATGGATACAAAGGCTCCGGCTCTGAAAGTTTTTGATGCGGTACAAGCCGGTAGTAGCAGAGCAAGAAGAGGTTAGTTACACTTGGTGTTTCCTACTTGCACTGGTTAACACGAGAAAGAAACGACTGACGCGCTTTGATAAACTCGGCCAAAGTTGCTTAAACGGTTATCACGTCAATCAAGAAGAAGTCCTGGAATTTAAAGACAAGATAAAAAATGTTGGCGTTGCTTTTAATTCTATTTCGAGCTACTCTGGCCATGTACGGGGTGTCCGAAGGTAGAATTTAATTTTAAATTTGAAGTTTCTGTCTAACCGCTGAGTGTATGTTATGAGCGAGGAAAGGATCGCGTTTGCTTCGATATTTGTTAGTCCCAATGTGCAGTAAACGAGTGAGCAACGTTATTTCGCAATCGAAGCGTATTTCGAGCAAACTAACCATGTGAAACTGCCCAGCGTGGTTTTTTTCATGTTACATTGTTCCACGTTTCGTGATGTCCCAAGTGAAGATTTCAGTCATTAATGGGTGGCAGGCTTTCGGGAAATAAGTTCGGTTGCAAACAGCCCATGGCCGGGAACTAGCCGGATCTCGACATCAAATCAAAATATTGAACTCGTCACTACAAGTTTCCACAATAATCCGTGTCAGTTCGTGCGCAAAAGAGCGGCTGCCGACTGCTCTGGGAATTTCCAAAAATTATTTTGCATTGAGGAAGCATCTTAGACTTCACCACAAAATTCAAATCGTGCAAGCGCTTAAGTCAGCTTGCGTGAACATTTCCGCCAGACAATATAGGAGCGATTTCGTGCGGTGAGTGATGATGATTTCTTTTGGAGTGATGAAGTCCATTTTCATTTAAATTGCCGTATTTGGTCACCTAAAGCACAGAATCCCCTATTAAAGCATCAGCAGCCACTTCACAGCGCCAAAGTGACGGTTTGGTGTGCAATGCCAAGTAGTGGAATAATTGGAGCATATTTTTTTAAATATCATCGAGGACAAGCAATTTCTGTGAACGGTGTCTCTTACCCGTCCATGCTGAACGATTATTTTCTGTCAATAATAAGAGAACATCTTTCCGCACATGGTTTCAGCAAGGTGGCGCCAGGCTTCACACGGTCAGAGAGATCATGGCCATAGTAGGTAGGTAGGTAGGTAGGTAGGGTGGTTGTCGTAAGACACACTTAGACCTTCGGCAGGTCCATTGTGATACCACTGGAGCTTATCCTTACTCTACGTGTTCCTTTTCAAACCATCCGGTTGCTTTAATAAACGAGCAGAGCTTCGTTAGTTTTAGATGGGCTATGTCCGCTACATCGGTTAGAAATGCTGTATCGAGAGTGCGCAGCCTTCTCAAAGCTAGGCTTTCACACTCACATAAAAGGTGTCTGACTGTTTCCTCTTCTTCTGTATTAAGACAGCTTCTACAGAAATCGAAGTAAGGGAGTCCTAACCTTCTAGCGTGGCTGCCTATTAAACAATGACCAGTTAAAACACCTATCATTTTCTTATAGATTCTCTGTTGATCATGGCCATACTGCGTGATTTCTTCCCTAACAGTCTGATACGCCGTTTCGTTGACATATCCTGGCCATCCAGGTCGTCCGAACTTACCTACAGGGACGTAAGGGTACCTCAAAAGTAAAGTCTATGAAACTAACTCAGTAACCATTTCATCACTAAAAGAAAATATCGTTGACGGAGTTAATGTCATTCCGGCATCACTTGTCCAGCGAATGGCATAGAGTACGGATACCAGATTTCAATAGTGTATCCGAGGTAATGGTCAACATTTAGAGCAAATAATTTTCAAAAAAAAAAAGTGCGTAGTACACATAACATAAGTGAAACTTTCAAGGCAGCCAAAGAAAGTGGGAGCGACCCGAGAGAGAATTGGAAAGAGCGAGAGAATGAGAAAGAGAGAGAGAGAGAGAGAGAAAGAATATATATCTAAATGAATCCACAACATTTGCAGAGAATACAAATAGACAAAATTTACAAACAACGGAGGAGGGTCGACCGGTGTAGGTAAACGCCGGACACAAACCATGGCAACAACGCGCACTACTCCGAGTGTTTATGACCCGCACAAACGCAGCGATTCCAGGACCGCAGCAACAGCACAAATTACCGCAAGGCAATACCAATAAATCCGACGCCGGAATGGGTAGCACTTTATAGTACGCACAAGCACTAGCCAGGAAATGGAAATAAGCGCCAAAAAGTAGACACCAAGGCAATATAACGCACCAAAAATATATTTCCTTCAAGTTTACACTAACAAACTTTTGGCGCTTGTTGTTGTTGTTGTAGGCAGAGTTATTTCTCCCTAGGAATTAGCAACCACAAGGAAAAACTCAGGAAAAATTGCCTAAAGTGTATCTTAGATATATATAAGGTATAACTCTCTCTCTCCTTTTCCTCTACGTTACATCTATTTCTCTCTCGCGGAACGAAAATGGCCAAAACGTTGCATGACCTTGAAATTTTACTCTCCATTCCCGCTCGCCCATCGACGCCTAAAAAGTTGCTCTTCAATAAAACCGCACTTATACTTTTGTAGTAGTTTTTGAAATAAACTTTTATCATCAGTAATTATTATTTTTTTAAATTTAGCTTTTAATTCCTAGTTCTGCCGTCGGACACTTTGGGCTGTGAGCGTCAAAAGAAAGTGTGCTATGTGGTATTTTGACCAGTTTTCACTATTTATTAAGTTGTTTTTAATTTTTTCATTTCTTTCATACAAATACATACAGGCACTGTGTAACAAAAATTTTATAAACCAATGTTCAAAACTCTGTAGAAAATTAAAATTAAATAAATTTAAAAAAATTCGGTAAATTTCGCAGTGGGAAGTTAAAAAATTTCTGAGCTCAAAATGATTTTTTTTATTTCTACTGAAATCTGTCCGGGTGTGGTAGAATGGTCTACTGACTGAGTGCTTGGGCTTGTCCAATCCCCCACAAATCTTATCTAATCTAATCTAATCTACTCTTCACCAAGCCGAAGCTCGCAAAACGCTTAAGTAAATTAAAGTCTTTAAAAAATCAGGTTATTTTTTGATATTTTTTTTCCATATAAGGCACACGTTTGGACCTCCTTTATATGGAAAACAGCTCAATAGCTCCCCGAATAAAAATGGTAAGAAATCGATGAAAATTTGAGCGAATGCAAATTTAAACTTTTTGTTTTTGTTTTTTTTTTTCTTTGTCGGCACTCAGATATTAATTAAGTCCATTGCACTACACTTGGATTCCCTTTTAATTTTCTTTAAATCTATCCGATCTCTGAAGAAATCTGAGTAGATCTTGTGGTGCCAAGGAGCCAAGATGGTCGCTTCTTAACTCATCAGTGCCAAAGCCCTCAAACCTGATTCGAGCGAAGGCATGGCAGACGCACAGGAAGTGGTCCATCGTCTCATCCTTCTCTTCACAAGCTGGGCAGAGTACACTGTCTGAGATGCCCACTCTTTCCATGTGCTTCGCCCATAGAAAGTGGCTCGTCATCAATCCAACCAGCCGTCTGCACTTCCTTCTGCTTAATGACAGGAGGGTTTGCGACAGTCGGTGGGGCATGACAGGCCACATCAGTGTAGTCCATCTGCAGCCTCTCTCAGCTTGCCAAGCTCGCTTGTGGGTTGTAGTAACGCATTTGCTAACCGTGGCTTTGATGGCCGCAGAAGGGAGTGGGAAAACGAACTCTGCTGGGCCAAATAAGTAGGCCTCAGAAAGTGCTAAGGAGTCAGAGGTTTTGTTAGCTAAGGAGTCAGAGGTCTCGTTACCCAAAACTTTGTTATACTACTCGTAATGTTGAATGGAATATAAAACTTCATACCTAAAATGTCTCTAGAAATTCTGAATAAAAAGTTAAAAATTTCGATGCATACTTTTGTTATTTGTCCCTTTTTTGTGTTTATGGTTATTGTTGTTATGTTAATATAGTATGGCTTTTGTTGCTCTATTGAAACATAAGAAAAAGTGCGAAAGCTTAGTAATTCGTTGCGCTTCTATTATTTTAAACGTAGGTGTAGGGTAGCATAGAGATAATGGAAGAGACTTGGGCCTACAATTTTGAAGGTTGCACGAAGCACTTATTGCTCTTGATATTTGTGGTTGTAACGGCATGAAAATTTAATGCAGATGACATTTAAATTTAATATGGCACATTGGCATTAATTTATCGCAAGTCATTTCCCAGCCTTTCGCTTCGCATCTAACATCAATTATGTAGCCGATTCTCAAGGCCAAATTTGCGCTATATACACTTACACATACATATGAATGTATATATATGTACATGTAGATATGTTTTTCAAAGGAACTTTTCACAAGCAATTAAGGAACGGCGCTGTGCCCTGGCAAACGAATTGCCTGCCAATAACATCACAACCAACAATAAATTTAATAAAATCCCAATGTCAATTCTTAGCAAAGCCAAACTCATACACACACACACACATCCACAAACAATCCTAGCAGCATTCAACAAAGGAAGCAACAGTTCCGCAACGTAACAAGTGTGTGTGTGTGTGTGCACTTCTTTTCATTTGCTGTGTACCACTCCTGGGAACATCGCATACCAAAACGCCTTGACATATTTAAGCGCGCACAAGAGCCTTATTGGATTTGTGTATGTGTGTGTGTGTGTGTGTGTATGTGAGCGTATTTCTCTATATATATCTATACATAATGAATAAAATAAAGTTGATAAAAATAATGTATATTTTATCGACGTTCGAGTTGATGGCGCAGACAAGTTGGAACGATGTTTAGCATTGAATGGCGACAGCTTGACAAACTGAATCGGGGGTGAACATTCATGGTGAGTGGCGGCGATGTGTTTGCATGCAAATACAACAAGCAATGAGCGCATACATATTCATAGTGAAATGGTGTAGTGAAAGTGATTTGAAAAGGCGCGCAATTGGCGCTTATTTTTTATGTAGGAAAATTCTAATCTTTTTATGGTCACAAATGGACGAATATTTGCTTAAATGAGATGGAATAGCTAAATATGTACGCGTGTGTGTGTGTGTGTGTAGTGATGGTAAATATGTTGGACAGAAAAATTTTGCATATTCTCATTTGATGCGCTGAAATTACGTTAAGTGTCACATGAAATATTCAATAGCGCATTCCGGATAGTTTAGCAAATAGGGAATTATTGTGAACTAAATTTTTCCGTGAGATTTTTTCAACATCTCGCTTATTTGCGGCAAAAGAGAAGGACGATGCCAACAAAGATTCCTTCTATAAGCGCCTGGAACGTTTCTATGAGCGTTGCCCCCTGCGATGACATAAAAGTCGTGCTTGGCGACTTTAACACCAGGGTGGGCAAGGATGGAATATTTGGTCCCACAGTCGGCAAATTAAGTCTGCACAACGAAACATTCGGTAACGGAAGAGGCTAATCGAGGTCGTCGGGGCTCAAAACATGATAGTCTGCAGCACCTCCAAAGCTGTCTATTTTGAGCTGTTGCTTCGTAGTTACGTATTCCCAGCTTCTGCAGATCGTGTTCCACTGCGTCTATCCAACGGTTCCTCAGTCTGCCTTTGGCCTTCACGCCCATTAGCTTTCCTGTCAAGGCTTTCTTCACGGTACAGTTAACAGGCATACGGATCACATCACCTAGCCATCTTATGCGCTGCGCTTTAACAAAACGCAAAGCTGTCTCCTTCTGAGTTAGATCGTTCAGTTCCGAGTTCAATCGGATTTTATAGGTACCATCATTCATTCTTATTGCGCCAAAGATCTTTCTTAAAATTTGTCTTTCCATGCGAGCAATCTGACCCCAATCATCAACCTTAAGAGTCCATACCTCACAACCATATGTTAGGATTGGTCGAATAAGAGTCTTGTACATAGTGAACTTTGTAGCTTTAGACAAAAGTCGGGACTTGAACAAGTTAAGGTGGCCGTAATACGCTTTGTTGGCGGCGTTGATGCGATCCCTGACGGCGGAAGTTGAATCTCAGCTACATGCGAACATAACTCCTAAGTACTTAAAATGCTGCACTGCTTCAAAAGTATAGGCTCCCACATGGAAATTAGGCATCTGTGCAGGCCGCCTGGATTTCAACAGATATTTGGTTTTGCCCTCGTTTACAAAAGGGCCAATATCGTTCGTCATTTTGTTAATTTTTAAGAAAATTTCTTTTAAGTCTTTCCTATTTCTTGAGAGAATAGCGATGTCATCTGCATAAGCACATATTTGGGTTGTTTTAGTCATCAAGGTCCCACTTTTGTTGACTTCCCTTACGACAAAGTGCAGCATCAAATTGAATATGACTGTTGATAAGACCAGATTCTAGCATGAAAAGACACACCAGGCCTGTCTTCTGATCGAAAAACGCGAAACCAGATCGATCATGTCACGATAGATGGAAGACACGCTTCCAGTGTTTTAGATGTACGTACGATCCGAGGGCCCAACATCGACTCGGATCATTACCTCGTTGCAGTCAAACTACACACGCGCCTCTGTGCAGAGATAATCGTACATTTAACTACGCAAAGAATGTTCAATATCGAAAAGCTGCAATCACAACAGATACCCAGAAGATTAACTAGACTCTCACTTCTGCTTTCAGAGAGTACTGCCCAACAAACCGGCATGCACGAACAATGGAGCAACATTTCTCTACTTACCACCGCTGAAGAAGAAATCGGATTTCGGTGAGCCTGAAAAAACAATTGGTACGACGAGGAATCTTATGTTGCCGCGGAAAGAAAGAATCTTTCTTGCCAACAAGTGCTACTTTGAACTAAGTAGACAATTGAGTAGTAAAGTCTTTCTCGACAAACAAAACTAGCACTTTAATAAAAGGCTCTCATCACGCGAAGACGTATGGCTCAGAAGCTTGGACGATGATAAGAACCGATGAAGCGTCTCTTGAAGTGTTTGACAGAAAGATTCTGCGGAAAATTTTTACACCTTTGCACATTGGTCACGACGAGTATCGTAGGTGATGGAACAATGAACTGTATGAGTTTTACGAAGACATAGACATAGCCCAGCGAATAAAGATCCAGCGGCTACGCTGGCTGGGTCATGTCATCCGAATGGATAAACACGCTCCGGTCTTGAAAGTATTCGATGCGGTACCAGCTGGTAGAAGCAGAGGAGGAGCAAGGCCTCTTTCGCGTTGGAAAGATTAGGCGGAGAAGGACTTGGCTTGGTGTGTCCAATTGGCGCCGGTTAGCAAGAGAAAGAAACGACTGGCGCGCTTTGTTAAACTCGGCCAAAATCGCTAATCAGGAAGAAGAAAACGAAGCTTATTCTACAGATAACTTCAATCTCCTCGTAGAAATATCTCTGAGCTAGTCACCACGCGAAAGGTGAGAAAAATTATTGAGTTCCAACAAATTATGTGTATACCAAAGAAACTACCAAGTAAACTTATGCCACATTGCGGGTTGCAAAAAGCTGACTCACAATCAGTCATTGCAGTAATCAGACAAACACATACGTGTGTGCGTGCATATATGTATGTATTGTAGGTGTTCCCTCGACGCGCCGCACAATCAGATGACTCAACTAATGGCGCAACACGATTTCAGGCAGAATAATCAACAAAACGAAACAAAAAAAAGAAAAGGTAGCAAAACTTGTTGGCCAGAAGTTTAGTATTCCGCAGCAGAAAATTAGCAAGAAATTTGAAGTAAAAAAAAAATAATAAAATCAAATGAACGGGTTGGTCTAGAAATGCTGCTAACTATGCGAGTAAAAATATTGTAAAGTAATGAGTTGGCATGGAATATTCGATGAATCATTGCAATTGGGATGAGAATTCTATAGAAAACTTGAAAAAAAGAGAAATGCATGTCAGAATATTGTCAAAGTGTTGTCAAAAAATAAACAAAAAAAAAGCAATGGTAATATTTCTAGCAAACACCTTTTCGTACTGTCAAATGCAGCTTTGAAGTCGACGAAAAGATGGTGTGTGTCGATTCTCCTTTCGTGGGTCTTTTCCAAGATTTGGGGTACTGTGAATGTTTGGTCGGTTGTAGATTTTCTAAGTCTAAAGCCACACTCATAAGGTCCAATGAGTTGATTGATGGTGGGCTTCAGTCTTTCACACAATACGCTCGTTAGAACCTTATAGGCGATATTTAGAAGACTAATCCCGCGATAATTGGCACAGATTGCAGGATTACCCTTCTTGTGGATTGGGCAGAGCGCACTTAAATTCCAATTGGCAGACCTACTGTCATTTGACCATATTTTGCATAGAAGCTGACGCATGCACTTTACCAGCTCCTCGCCGCCATGTTTGAATAGCTCAGCCGGCAGTCCGTCGGCGCCCGCGGCTTTGTTGTTCTTTAGCCGCGTTATCGCTATTCTCACCTCGTCATGGTCGAGTAGCGGAACGACAGTTCCGTCGTCAACGTTTGCGTTATCTGGATCTTCGCATTCTCTGTGACATGCGCAGCTATCACTATTTAACAGGTTCGAGAAGTGTTCCCTCCATAATTTGAGTATGCTCTGGATGTTAGTCTTTGTCTTTTGTTCTTACAGTCTTTGTTCTTACAGGAAAACGCCCCGGACTTTCTGGTAGAATTTTCTAAAAATTACCAGAAATAAATTGAAGGATAAAACGGTCATGTAACGAAATTGCATGGAAAACTTTTTTATGCTAGATTTAAATCGTAAGACAATTGTTTTATATGATTTTGCCCTATCTTACCTGCAAACAGCTAAAAAGATCCATATGCGAAAGAGGTAGAGAGTAAATCTATTGCAGGAAAATTTTCAGGGCAGTGTTTCTCATAAAAATAGAAAATATATTTTATGCATTTTATGTAAATCACTTCTGATTTCATACCCTGTTTCATACTAAGTAGTGGTCAACTTTGCTGTGCCACTCAAGCGCACACTAAAAAAACTGGTCTCTCTCTCTCTCTTTGCTTCACAGTCTGTGGTCGATCATAGCTTCATCAACAATACTTCTCCAATTCAATGTCTCTCTTGCCTCATTTCGCCAATTACGAACGTTCATCGCTTTTAAGTCTGCTTCTACGTCATCAAGCCATCTCTTTCTTGATCGGCCTCTCTTTCTTACTCCAATTGGACGCAAAGTTAACACCCTTTGGATTGGATTCTTTCGTTGGGCATTGTTATGATGTGGCCAATCCATCTAATCCGCTCCGCTTTAAAAAAATTGGTACCCTCTGCCATTTGCGCCCATAATTGCGAAAGTGGTCTAAGTAATTTATTTCTTGTTTCGAGATATTTACTGGAGGGATGTATGGTAGTAAACAAATAATATATTTACGTTTTTCTTCCGTTACTGGTCTAGGGGTGGTTTATAATGGAAGTAACTTATTATTATTAGAAGGTCATTACGCACTGCGACCAGAGCTGATCTATTGTGAAAGGCCTATTTTGTAACCCTAGAGTTTTAGGCTTTTTAAAAATTTTAGCACAATTTTGGGTTTGTTGTTCCAAAGATTGCATGGAGATACTACGAGTACGATACCACCAAGGTGATGAAGTCTCTGTCTGCCCAACGCAGGACATTCACAAAGCAAATGTTCTGAGCTTTCTATGTCCATTTCGCAAAAGCGGCAGACATTGGTCTCAGATAGACCAATATTATTTAGATAATACCTCAGGCTGCAGTGACCTGTAAGATATCCTGTTAAAAGACGTAGATCTACTCTGCTTAGTGAGAGAAGCTTGTCAGATATTCCTTTGTTGGGACTTGGGAATAGTTTGGCTTGACGCTGAACGGCACAGTTTAGCCAGTGTGCAGCAAATTTTCTTTCTTCCCATTTCCTAAGGAATTCATTAATGTGGCCTTTTGTGAGTCCACAGAAAGGCTCAGTACCAGTAAGTTGCATATTTGCTCCTTGTTTTGCAAGGTCATCAGCCATTTCATTTCCCTCATGTCCTTCATGCCCCGGAATCCAGCCTAGTGGTACTATGTTGCGGTTTCCTAACGTGTTGAGAAGGTTTAGGCAGTCATTTACCAATTTAGAGGTGATAGTTGTTGATAGAAGGGCTTTTAGAGCCGCTTGGCTATCTGAAAGTATGTAGATGTGAGTACCTCTCATTTTCCTGCTAAGGCATTCTCTCACACATATTTCAAAGGCATGTATTTCTGCCTGGAATATTGTTGGGTAGAATCCCATCGGAATCGATTTTTTTAATTTAGGCCCATTGATTCCTGCCCCTGTTCTACAATTTTCCAATTTGAACCCTTCACTAAACCATAGCTGGGAGCCAGGTTTGAAAGTGATAGATTTAGTTCTCCAATCTGTGCGTTCATTAATTATAACTTGGAAGTTCCTGAAGAGTATTGGTTTGGGTGATAGTATATCATCCCTATGAAGAATGGGACTATGTAGGAAGTCTTCTAAGATCTTTAAATGTCCTTTCATATCCCCACTTTTAAGTTCAGATATACCTTTTAATCTTAAGGCACTCGAGCGAGCTTCCCTTTCAATCAAGATTGGAAGCGGTGGTATGTTCAGGAGCACGCCCAATGCATCCGTGGGACATGTTTTCATAGCACCTGTAATACCAACACATATCAGGTGATGCAGTTTGTTTAATTCGTTTGCTGCCTTTCTTTGCTTGACCTTGGGCCCCCATGCTAAGTATGCATAAGTGACTATGGGTTTCACAACTGTGATGAATGCCCAGAAGGTCATTCTAGGGTTTAGTCCCCATGTCTTACCAAAAAGCCGTGTGCAGGCAAAGAATGCCCTTGTGGCTTTTGAAGTAACTCTCTCAATATGGGAATTCCACGTAAGCGTTTTGTTAAGACTGACGCCAAGATAGTTCGCTTCTGTCGAGAGTTAAAGTGTTGTAACTTAATATTTTTTTATATTTTTGGTCTTCCTCATCTAAAGAAGTTTTGTAGAACATTTTGTAAGGTTCATTTTTCATGAAACGCATTCATTGAATTTTCAGCCAAGAGACATATTCGCTCGCGATATTCTCTACTCTTTTTATTATTGATTGTTCTAGTGACTTCGTCGAAATAAAATCCGGCTGCGACATTCGTTTTAGCGAAAATGGCTTTTTCCTTCTACTTTTTCCTTAGAATTCTTAGTATTCACTGGAAGTTTCTTTAGCTTTTTTCTGATCTCCTGTAAGACAGTTCCTAGCAGTTTCAGCACTTTGTAAATGCAGATGTAGTTCTCTCTCTCTCATTATTTCATGCTTGGATTTTTCCATTCAGTAAATCGCATTTTTGGTATGTGTCTTTTCGAGGAGCGTGGAAATTTAAGTTAAATTCAGTATAAAATGTTTATAGATCCCTTTCTTATTAAAGGATTGATTCGTATCCTCAAAATTTTTACATATAGTCCATACATTTAATGAATGCCTAGGTCAGGACTCAAACATTTTCGACCAGGAGTGTGACGAGCTCTGGTGTAGTAGCTCACATCTACGGGAAAACTTAAAATATGTTCTCGTTCAGCTTTTATCTTTATCTACTTTTTAGTTCAGAAACGCATCGAAGAGGGTTACGCGCTGTTTTCAAGTTAAGTTTATATGTTATTTCTTCAAATTTTTGACTTAGTCCACTTTCATAATTATGGGCATATTTGTTTTTAACAAAGCTCTGTTAACTTTGCTATGGTTGAAGTGGGTAATTTAATAAACTGTTGAGTGTACTAAGTAATTTCAAGTCTTGAGTCACTATAATTTTTTCATTTTATTGCTAAGGCATTTCTAGAAAAATCACTTAAAAAATGTATGACAAGTGCTTTGACTTGAACTAATATATTATTTTTGAGCTATTCAATTATTCGTAATGTGATAATGCTATCAGGTATACGAGTAGATTAGCTGGAAATAGCAAAGTTTCTTATCTCTAAATTATGTGCTTGGGAAATTTTCTAATCATTCGTACGCTATGAAAAAAATTGACGTACTTGTTATACTCAGTGTATGCGTAGTAGGAGTATATAAATACAGTATATAAATATTCGTATACATACATACATACATATATATGTATACATATATATATATATATATATATATATATATATGTACATATATATGCAATTAGCACATATAATATTTGATTTGAGTTGTGATATTGGCCTGTAAATGAAGAACCATATTGTTTTATGGCACCTTCGAATGAAGATGATTTTTTCGAGAGTACTTTTCATGACAGAAAGACGCTCGAAAATTTACCGCTTGCGATTGAAGGGTTGTCAGTTATTTCATGATTTATGCGCACACTGGAACAGCGAACCCAGGGCCAACGGAGTGGCATTCACGGCCCAACCTATCTGGCTGCGCCGGTCGATATCTTTGAGTTTACGGCCATAGGAGACTTCAGTGAGCTATTGAACCATAATGCAATTATTTCATAATCTCACTACAAGCCAAAGTTGATAACTACCATATACCATCGCCATCTTAAGGGGGGGTAAGGGTTTCTGCGGAAAAAAACACTATTTTTGGGAATTTTTTTTCTTAAATATGGATTGAGCAAACTTTTTTAAAACCTTTTGCACATTATTAAGCATACTTTTAACTACATTCTGTAATTTTTTCATGCGGAAATACTTAAAAATAAGTCGGTGACAGACCATGTCCGGGAACGTCTTGAAAAAAAAAAAAAACATTTTGCAGTGATTACAGTATCTCGGTTAGAAATTATCTGAAACCAAAACCAATTCAAATTTAGTCAAAGTATCATTAAATCTTCTCCCCCAACGTTGTCCGCTTATTCTTTTCTTCGTTTACAAATTTTTGGCGGCGGTCTAAAGTGAAAACTTCTATTTTCAACGAAAATTTCCGCCATTTTGTGGGCGGGAAACCCCCTTCATGTTAAAAAAAAAAAAAATAGCTAAACGTTGGGGGGAGACATTTTATATGAAGAAAATGTGTGCCAAGTTTGGAATGAACCGGTCAACTAGTTTTTAAATGGCCGTGGTCACCGACTTTCAAAAAGTAGTTGTGAGAAAAATTTGTCAGCCACGCTGCCTTCCCGAACGCTCCCACCTGTCAGAGCTAAGACGCGCCACTAATTGGACAATAACTCCAAAATTTTGCTCAGATCGGCTTAAAATTTTGGGAATATATTCTTGAAATGTTAAGCAATAAAAGAAGACAAAAAAAAAAACATAATCGATTTTTTGAAAGTGCAAACCCTTACCCCCCCTTAAATATTAACCTGCTCCCATGAATATGATAAAATAAATATTATCGGGAGGGTATTTTGGAGGAAGCCGTGGGCAAACAAACATTTCTGTGGCAGACATGGACGTTTCAACAGGACTCGGAACCGTCTCACAAAGCTCGAGTGAACCAAGAATGGCTAAAAAACAACGTTCCGAACTTCATAACATGCACACAATGGCTCCCAAATTCACTAGACGCGAATCCGATGGATTATTCCCTTTAGGCCATTTTGGAGAGCAAAATCCGAACTAAAAGATTCACCAGTCTCGAGGCGCTGAAAAAAGCCAATGTTCGCAAGTGTGTCAAAATACCTGAAAGTCACATTCGGGCAGCTTTCGATTCGCTTCGGGACCATCTCAAGGCCATAGTCAAGGCAAAAGATGGTCGGTCATATCGAGCAAAAGTAAATTGATGCTTAATTTTGTATTATTTTCATACATTTTTTACTTTGAATTGAATAAAAGTATTATAATTTTCCAAACTAAGTTGATGGCCTTTTTAACTTCGAGTGCCGGACTCTGTACATATACACTAATCAGGCGAATGTGTGGCATTTTATTTACTTATCTCTAATTGGCGCTTACAATCTTTCTGGGTGCTTGGTCGAGCTCCTCCTCCAACTTGTGGCGTGCGTCTTGTTGTTGTTTCACGAACGGAGGAGCCGACAGTTTTAAATCGACTCCGAATGGCAGATATTTTTTATGAGGAGCTTTTTCATTGCGGAAATGCACTCGGAGGGTTGCCATTGCCTGCCAAGGAGCGACCGTTATTAGAAAAAACTCTCTTCATTTTGGTCTTTCATGCACGGAGTTTCGACCTACGTTCTCTGAATGGTAGTCACATACCAACCCATTTGGCCGCGGCGGTCGGTGTTTTAAAGGGTTTTTCAATAAGGGCGGGTAGATGTTGAGAATGTCAATCGTGGCGTTTGCTGTGTGGCACGTAGCGCCATCCTGCTGGAACCACATGTCGTCTAGGTCCATTTGGTTCAATATGGGCCATAAGAAATTGGTTATCATCGTTGTGTAGCGCTCGCTGTTGACGGTGACCGCCTCACCAACGTCGTTTTCAAAAAAGTACGGACCAATGACGCCGCCGGCCCAAAATCCACACCAAACGGTAACTTTTTGAGGATGCATTATAACCTGGTGAACCTCGTGTGGATTAGTGTCGTCCCATATACGGCAATTTTGTTTGTTAACACAGCCATTCATCCAAAAATGCGCCTCGTCACTAAAGATGATTTTTCGCCCAAAACTGGGGTTGTCTTCCAAACGATTCGAAGTCCAGTCAGCGAACAAACGGCGTTGTCTATGGCCATCAACTTTGAGCTCCTGGGTCAGTTGGATCTTGTACGGGTGTAGGCCCAAGTCCCGACGCAAAATTCGCTAAGTTGACGTCTGCGAAAAGCCAAGTTCTTGTGCACGGCGAAGAATAGACTGCCTCGGGTTCTGCTGTACACTTTCACGGACCGCGGCAATGTTCTCGGCTGATCTTGCGTTCCTTGAACGTACGGGTGTTGGCTGATTGTTTACTGACCCGGTCGTCTCAAATTTGGTCACCAAACGTTAAAGAGTCGACTTTGAAGGGCCACCACGTCCACCGAAAAATGGGCGCAATGCGCGCAACGTTTGCATTAATGAACACTCATTTTGATAATAAAGTTTTATCATTTGAACGTGCTGTTCAATCGTGTTACTTGCCATGATGATTTGGCATAAGCAACTGAATAATAAACAAAAGATTTGACAGACGTCACCAAAACAAAATGGCTGCCACAGGGCGCCAAAATCTACCCGCGCCATTTGAAAAACCCTTCATATAATGATTCTTGTAGACTCTGTAAAGAGGCACGAGAAACAACAGAACTTGTTCTATGCGGCTGCCCAGCAGTGGCGCGATGCAGACTGAATTACCTCAATTAAGCCTACAGCAGTTTCAGGGTTTATTAATGCCTAAAATTATTTGAGTAGGCTACTTGTCTGCGCAATACATCATTTCAGGTCACAGTGCAGAAATATCCATTTATACTTATACTTTTATTGGCTTCAAGCAAAAGTCGTAAGGATGCCAATACGGGGATACCAGAATTTTGATGTTTTTCAGACCCCGGAAAGTCCTGTATTAGCTTGTATCTCGATACATTTAATTACCCAAATAAAATAATTAAAAATGAGACAAATCACACAATCCCGAAATTACTTTACAAATATCCCGAAATAGCGGGATCACAATTTTTTCCTAAGTTTGGTATCTTTAAAAATTTTAATGCCGATTAAATAAGTAAAAATGAGACAAAACACACAATTCGGAAATCACAGTACAAATATCCTGAAATCTCGGCATCACAATTTTTTGCTAAGATTCGCGTACCCCTAAAAATTTTACTACCAAAGTAAAATAAGTAGAAATGAGACAAATCGCGAAATGACTTTACAAATAACCCGAAATCATGGGATCACAGTTTTTTGCTAAGATTGGCATCCCTAAAACTTTAAATACCGAATTAAAATAAGTAAAAAATGAGACAAATCGCGAAATGACTTTACAAATATCCAAAAATATCGGGATCAGAATTTTTTGCTAAGGTTGGCGCCCTAAAAATTTTAATAACGAATTAAAATAATTAAATATAAGACAAAACGCGAAATCCCGAAATTATTTTGCAAATATCCCGAAATCTTGGGATCACAATTTTTTGCTATGATTGGCATCCCTAAAAATTTAAGCACCGAATTAAAACAATAAAAAATGAAACAAATTGCAAAATCCCGAAATGTCTTACAAATATACCGAAATCTCGGGATTACAATTTTTTGCTAAGATTGGCTCTCAAAAAGGTTTAATACCGAATTAAAATAAATAAAATTGATACAAATCGCGAAATCCCGAACTTATTTTAACTCTTTGCACTCCGTTGTCGCCGTACTTGCGACACTAAAAAGCTAACAGTAAATCCGCTGTCGCCGTAGCGGCGACATGGTTGTTTTACTGCCTCGGCGCCCTTAACCACTGTCCAATTTGAAGTTCGTCATGAGATTAGTCGTTCAACTTGTAGATGAATTCCGCGAAGATCGATCAAGACCTTTCACTCCAGCAACTGAAACAAGACTGGACACAAATTGCGAAAAGGCAAGAAAAGAGATTGTTTGTCCTAATAGACAGGAAAAGGGACAAAGACACGGAACTTCGAAATACTGTGATACTTGTCCCGGTAAACCGCGAATGCCTATTGGCAATTGTTTCGAAAGATAGTACAGTTTAAGAAATTTTAAGTGGTAAAATTTATGTTTTTTTATAATATAAGTTAGAATATGTTGTGTTTGTAAAATAGCTAAGAAATAAAAGTTTTGTTTTATTGAAACGACTATATTTTTCTTTTACATCATAGGTATGCACTTGGAACTAATATTATATAGTGCTGGAGTTACTGGTAGCCTCTATGCATTACAAGGCTGGAGTGCAAAGGGTTAAAAATATCCCGAAATGTCGGGATCATAATTTTTTGCTGGTGGCATCCCCAAAAATCTTAATACCGAATTGAAATATTTAAAAATGAGACAAATCGCGAAATCCCGAAACTACTTTACAAACATCCCGGAATCTCGGGATCACAATTTTTTGCTAAGATTGGCATCCCTAATAAGCAGTGATGGAATTTTATTCCAATTGCTTTATATTTTGTTAAGGCAAACATCTACTGCTGGCGGCATCTTTTCCGAAAATGCGGTTTTCCTTTTATAGACCCAATGTAAATGTACAAAAAGTTCTTGGAAATGTATGCGATAACTTTTGAAAAGAAGTAGCCACTTTCTTGTGCCCATAATTCCACCTAACAATAAACTTATGTGTACACGCATACAAATGAAGAAAAAGCTTAACAGGCGTAACACAAATTCAGGAATTATTCGGTAAACACAACATCATAATATCCTGTAAAGACGTGCATAGCAGCTCGCAGCTATTTTCTTATGATTATTTGTAGTTTATTAAGTAAATAATAATTCTATTTATTAACTTACTTCCTCTTCCGCTTCCTTTGCGTCGCGCCATTTTGCTGAAATCCTATTTGTTTGCGGGCTGAGCTGTGTATATGTACGAAGTGGTGCCTTAACCGCTGTATGGGCGACTATATATGCGTGTGGGTAAGTGTGTGTGCGAATCCTTATACTGCTACATATGCACGTAAGTATATTACTTGTTTGCGCTGCCACCTCGTTGCACGTTTTCACGTTTTGTTTGTGTACTCGTTGTTATTTGTTTTTGCTTTTATGTTTTTGTTTTTTGCTGTTGCTTTACTTTTTGTTACTGTTGCTTGAATATTTGTTGCTGTTACTTTTGCTTTGACAACAATTCACAAGTATACGCGCATATATTTGCTATTGTTGTTATTGTTGCTTTTTGTAATGTTTCGTCTCAGCTGCTGATCGATATTAATGCTTACCTAATCCTTAAAGCTTTGAAGGTGAATTAGCTGGAGGTGAAGACAGACGACGTAGGTTTGGTAAAAAGTTGCCGTGAGGTTTGTTTATGATGAGTGTTGGTCTGGTGGGTGGTGGGTGTTCGCTTACGTTTCTGTTTTTTTTTTGTTTGTTTTTTACTTTCTGTGCCGACGCAAAGGGTGGCTTGTACTTAAAAGCACTTTTCTTATTTCCGTTATTTCTACTTCTTACTCTTGCTTGGCTTTGCTCTGCTACGCTGTCAAGCAACTTGATTTATTTTCAAATTAGCAGGTCGCATAACCGCCAGCCAAAGTTGACAATATTTCTTCGTATATTTCTGTATATATTTCTTCGTATACGCGTGCGGTTGTGTGTGGGGTTTAAGTAATTGTAGACCAAGGCGAACTTAGCCACCTAGGCGCGTGAATACATAAAAATAAAATAATTTTACACACAATGAAAGTACATACATACGTGTGCACTTACACACATACCAACACACACACACGAGTACTTATTTAGCTGCCTTTGCCGGTGCGCAATGGAATATTCAGCAACAGGGTGGTTTTTTGTTTATAATCGTATCGTTGCACTGCCTCACCAATATGCTTTTTATGCCTACTTCTTTTTGCCTCTTTTATTGCTACACACAGGCAACAAAGCGAAAAAGAAAATTAATATGCGTGTATACAAACAAACAGGCGCATACACACAGCGCACAGCTGGGAGGGGAACAGAATTATTGCCTCGTCTCGTCTTGAAAGCTACAAAATTACTTTGTTGTTGGCTTTGTTGTTGGCGTTGGTGTTGCTGTTGTTTTACTGTTGCTATTCTTATTGGCGTCGTCTCTGTCAGCCTCGTCAAATAATCAACTTCGTAGCCGCCACTCGTTCGTCTCTTATCCTTCGTAGTGGCTGCTCAGCTCGTCAATGTCCTTGACGTATTAAAGCTTTCACTTACTTTGTTTTTGTTATTATTACTTTCTTCGCTTTTTTAATGCTGATACCACCACCGAGCTGTTGCCATCTATTGTAGTAGCTGCTTTACCCACACGCGCGCACACAAACACACAACTGCAATCAAATGTGCGGTGTACGAGCTGCTCGCCTTCGTTTTTTTTCTCTCTCTTCTCACTATTCTCACTGGCTGTGGTTGTTTGTGTTGCGGTATTTGTGTTTTTGCTAAACAATAAAAAAACAAAAAGTCATGACGTTTTCACTATTTCACACAGCCGTCGCCTGCTGTGCATGGATGTGTGTGTGCTTTTGTATGTTGTTGGTCTATGGCATATCGAGCAGTTCAAACAGCTTAGTAATCGTAATATTCATTGTGGGCGTTAGTCGGTCCGTGTGTGCCACGTAATTTGCATAGAATGACAACATTGTTGTGTTATTTGTTTTTGCTTTTTGTACCAACTGTTGTTAGCTACTTCTTATACATACATACACATGCACATTTTCATAGTTTATGTCTTATGGCGGTTGCTCTTTAAAATCGTCTCTTTCCGTTTTGATTATTTTCAAGCAGCTCAATCTTGTTTTTGATTTGTTGTCGCATTTTTCTTTCGGTTGTGTGTGTGTGTTACTGATATTTTTATTACGAATTTCCTTTGGGTCAGCGGAATTGGGTTGTTAAGTCCTTGTCTCGTTTAGTGGAGTTTCAGAGCAGCGCACAAATTTTATGTAGCTCAAAATCTTGTTTTAATTATTTTGTGATTTCGTAAAATTTTGATTGTTATTCGTTTATATTAAATCGTGTATAGGTGTATATATTTTTTTATTCGGCTTTCACTACTTTTTAAACACTGTTTATGTTGATTATTTCTTAAAAAATTTCGTTGATATGTGGAATATTTACTATTTCTTCTTCATTCATTCAGATTATTCACAAAGGTTTGATTGATAAATGGTTACTCTGCAAAGAAAAGAGAAAGATTTAGGAGATGTAAAGTTTTGAAGTACAAAAATGTGTTATAACTTCTGCTAAAGACCTTCTTGCGAGTGCTGTGTTTTCATACGTTTACATAAAGTGGCGCAAAATTAATCACCCTAACGGAAGTTTTATAACTTTTGCAAATGGCGTTGTACGTCAGTCATATTTGGAGCGCGTAAAGGCCAAAATAAAAATTTCCATCACTCAAAACCAAAAAACAAAAAAAAAAAAAAAAATTGGATGATTAATTTTGCGCCACTTTGTATAATACATTTATTTATGTTCTAAAAATTTGTATAAAAAAATATGTAAATAAAAACCTGCATATCCCCCAATTTAAACCATAGCTGCAGATGAAAACATCGGCTTACCAAAAAAAGCCAGAAAAAAAGATTGGATTACGTCTGTACTTATTCGTAAATCATGCTTTGAAACAATACAGCCCCCGAAATAATAATATAATTTTATAATACATTTTATAAACCAATTTTTACTATCTACTTGCAGTAGAAACTCGATTCTTGCATACCTCGATCCTTCCAACACAATTGTTTTTTCCAATACCAACTCAGTACTTGCGACATCAAAGCCTCTTCAAAGCCCTCTGCGAGAACTGCGAACTGGCAGCGCTTCACAAATGCGATATCAGCGCTTCATTCACTACCAACGCAGGCGTAGGGCAAGTTTGTCCCCTGTCACCCCTGCTCTTCGCCATCGCCCCTGCTGACGTCATGAGCCAACTGACCCTGCATAAGAAGGCAAGGTATGTAGTTTCACCAGACATCTTAACGACCTGCACTTCGCCGATGCCATCTGTCTCGTCTCTCGCAAGCTCTCTGGCATGCAAGCGAAGGCGGACAAACTAGTCGCACTGGCACGCACTGTCAGACTGGCGGTCAGCAACGCCAAGATTAAGGCCATGAGAGTTAACCGCAATAATGTAATTCAGATATTGGTTGGCGGATGCCCGGTGGAATTTGTCGGAAGCTTCTGCTATCTCGGCTGCATCCTCACGACAGATGGTGGAGCAGATGAAGATGTTAACTGCAGGCTAAACAAAGCAAGGACGGCACTTGGGCGAATGCATACACCCTTTCAATTTGCGTGTAACTTCGCAAATATTCACCGGAACGATATTACATTTTCTGTGCGTATTCTTAAGCATATGTACATACATTAAGAAAATAAGATAAAAAATCGATTTTTTTGAAAATTCTAACTGTATATAACCCCTTAAGCCATCTCTCATTTGCTGCTCTTACAATTATTTCAAAAATAAGTTGCTTACAAGTCTGTAAGGATATGCCTATGACATTTTCTGTGCATTCATCAGTCAACTTGGTGCCAAGTCTTGGAAGTTAAACGATCCTGCAGTTCCTCCCGATGTTGCAATGGCCTGGAACTCATCTTACTTTAGGGTGAAATGACTCAGACATCTCGTTAAGAGCTGTGCGGCATTTCATGGCTACCATTGAGGTTATCGATTACTTTGTGAGAGGTTTTATTGCCGTCTGGCTATGAGTGAGAATGTAGATATAATCTGCAGGTATCGCATTATCACTGCTTTTATTATTGCCATCAGTTCAGCCTGAGTAGGAACTGAAAACTGAAGGAGATCGCCAGATATTCGGATTATACACCTCCGCTCACCCTACTCTCGAGCTTTGAGCTATCAGCGTATGCATGAATTGACTCGCACTCTCTTACATCGTCTCGTTCCCATTGTTCCCATGAGCGTCGGAGGATCGTGAACGGTGTAATGAAAATTCTAGGCAAGATACCTTATGGTTTGTTATGCTATGTTACGTTAGGTTATGCTAAATTAAGTGACTTATTTTCCCTATAGAGTTGAAATTGTTAAATTATTTCACATAACTGTCCAATCAATGTTATATTGCACAGGCACATTTGAAGTACTCCAAATACGAGTTCCTTATTCCTTATTCCTTATTCTTATTATTCCTTATTCCAGTATTACCTTTTTCTTTAATACTCGCATTATATATTTACAACTCTCCACTCATTTCTTGCAGAACTCCCTCGCCTGCTCTTGCAGTTCATTCCTTTACTTAAGTACATCTGTGAATATGCTCGTAAAAGTAAGCAAACAATGAAATGGGTAAAGCTTTTGCTATTTTAAACACGTATGTCTTTTTCCCCTGTTTTATATTTCCATGCAGCGCCCCTCTTGCACATTTCCCTTTCCCACTATGCGGTACATCAACAAAGCGGGGTTAAGTCACCAACGTGTTGACTTGCGGAGCATCCACCTACAGACCGGCTGCTCGTCGTTCACAAAAGTTAAGGAGAAAATTTGTAAGTATGTATGTACACAATGTACCAAACATCTCTTGACGTTGAATGTATGTATGTAAGTATGTATACATTTATCTTTTACCGTTTCCCATGCAATTTGTAAGGACCTATACTGAAAGTGTAATTTCTATATTGTTGTTAGAATAAACTGGACTGTTGGCTGCTTCTGTTTATTCCGTCCACGCCGCTCATGATTTCTCCCTCTTCACTTTTTCTCTTCGAATGTTTATGTCTGTCTCCATTGACATTTTACTCTAAGTGTTACTGTTTTTGTTGCTTTTATGCACTCGTTTGCCATAAATTCTGTAAAACTGTTTTAATTAAGCATGAGGGAATGCGAGTGGTAGAACTTCGTTGCCAAGCTTACCAACCGAAAGGTGAATAGTGAACAATCGGGAGAAAGAATATTTTAAGTTTGGGGAATACCTATCAATTCTCGCATTTCATTACGAACTTAAGGTGCTTTTGTTATTTTTGTTTTTGTTCACTCTTACTCCAGCCTTTATGTTAGTGTAATAACTTTTCTACCCCATTGTTGTTGTAGTGATTTTTGCTGCTCCTTTGTTGAATTTAATTGGTATTCATGCGCAGAGAGGAAATTAGAAAATTCCAACCTCAGCATTTGGATTGAGAACGTGGCAAAAGCCGCAGCAGAGAGTAGGTATCTGTTTTTGTTATCAATGATACATAAGTGAGAGTGAAAGGGAGAAAGAGAGTAAGTGGTAAATCAGTGAGAGTTTTGAATGTAACAGGCAATATTTCCTGGGTAGGTATTTTCTGGGTGTTGCGAGGCGAATTTATTATTGATGATGTGTGTTTTGTTGTAGCTTTTGAGGGCAAATAGCGTAAGTGTGTACGTGAGTGTCGGAGTTAACTGAGTATAGAACAGTGTGCGGGTGTGATAAAGAGGCATCGGAGTGTTTGCGTATTTTTCATAACATTGCTTTTTATTGTTATTATTCCGGTTGTGTGCTATTTAAAAAAAAATACCGTTACAAGCGCACGTTTTGCTCTCTGCAAAGTGAAATGAAATGTGTTTCAGCACCACTTTGTGAGACCTTCGGCATTTGATGAGTACGCAAATTGATAAAAATGAAGCTGAAGTAAATATGTATTATATGTTTGTTTTGTTGGAATATGCGAGCGGGGGGGATGGGAGGAGAATAAGAAGTGGTTTTCGCTTTGTATAAGAAGTATTTACAAATATGTATATAATAATATTTTATAACAGAAATATTCCATATAATAATAATATTTTAGGGAATTTCAAAGATATTATTTTTTTATAACCTTATTATTTTTCTCAATTTTTATATTTATTTAAATTTTTTTATTATTTTGAACATTTATAATATACAGTACAGTCCGGCTAGTGTGAACTAATATTTGCAA
Source organism: Anastrepha fraterculus (assembly GCA_037575425.1). Taxonomy (NCBI): domain Eukaryota; kingdom Metazoa; phylum Arthropoda; class Insecta; order Diptera; family Tephritidae; genus Anastrepha; species Anastrepha fraterculus. Next base: position 115,964 of record JAYXIM010053519.1, read on the forward strand.
GGCCTGTTCACTCAATCAATGGGATTCAAAGCTAATTAAAACAACAAATGTATTACAGGGTCCCGCACTCGAAGTATAACCATTTCAAAAGGCCGTAAATTTAGTTTGGAAAATTACTTTTATTCAATTCAAAGTAAAAAATGTGTTAAAATAATACAAAATTAAAAATCAATTTTACTTTTGCTCGATATGACCACCTCGTGCCTTGACTATCGCCTTGAGACGGTCCAAAAACGAGTCGCAAGCTGCCCGAATGTGACTTGCAGGTATTTTGGCCCACTTACGGACAATGGCTGTTTCAGCGCCTCGAGACTGGCGAATCTTTTAGTTCCGACCTTGCTCTCCCAAATAGTCCAAAGTGAATAATTCATCGGATTCACACCTGGATAATTTCAGACATTGTGTGGACGTTATGAAGTTCGGAACGTTGTTTTGTAGCCATTCTTGTTTCACTTGAGCTTTGTGAGACGGAGCCAAGTCCTGTTAAAACTTCCATGGTCTGTCACCGAGATATTTGTCTGCCCACGGCTTTAAAGCAACTTCCAGAATACTTTCCCGATGATATTTCCCATTTACCTTGCCGCCAAGCTCGATGAAATCGATTGGAGAGCACCCATCTGCGGTTACAGCTGCCCAAACCATTACCTGTGGCGGGTGCTGCCTCCTGGTGTCCAATCGATGACTCAAATTCTGGTATGAACAGTCGGTCAAATAAACTCTCTCAATTTGAAAAGATTTCTCGTCAGAAAACACAATGTTCGTAACCGGAAATTGACCGCTTTCGGTAAAGCGGAGAAACTCCTTCGCTGTCTCAAGTTTGACTTGTTGCAGCTTTGGTGTGATATAATGCGCCTTTTGGATCTTGTAAGGTCTGATTGTGAGACCATTTTTTAGCATGCGGCTGATGCTACGGTCAGATATTTTCAGTTCTTCGGTACTTCGTCGGGGACTTCGCTCAAGTCGCTTCTTCACGTTTTGAACGATTTCACGTGACGTTGCAGTTTTTTGATGACCAACTCCATGACATTTCGCGATGCTATCAGTATCGTTGTAAGGAGTAATCGTGCGTTAAGCAAAAACTTTATTTACTTTATTTTACTTCATATTTTTCCAACCAAATATAATGCAACCAGACTATTACGTTTGAAATCCACTACTGACTTTCTTCTTTTGCGTTTACTCTCGCAAAAATGCTTCCGCGCGCTTGAAAACAATACTCTGGGCTGGACTGATGCCCGTACATCAGTTACGCGAACATACTGAAAGACTTCGAGTGCCGTACCCTATAGTTCACAGTAGTTACGCGTGATCTATCAAAAAGACTCTATTAGAAAAAGTACTTTCAGAGTAACTGGAGATCATCTTTCATATTCCTCAGCATATTTCTCAAACTCATCACGGCTTCCGGGTAGGTTGACAATGAGAAGCTGAGTGCTTGAGTTTTCAATTATTATCGATCACTTTGAAAATATGAAACTGAGAGATCTTCCCCACCCGGCCATAGGAACATAGCAGAAATCGAAAACTGATGAACTGGTAGGACATAAGGCACCGTATAACGAATCCGAAGCGGTAGAAATAAGCTGCCCCCAAGTCATGCGCAAAAAAGAGATCTTCGCGTTATTCCAGAAGCTGGCTTTTGACATAAATACCTGTAAAATAACTAAACAAACGGGGCCAAATTTTAACAAATCTCGAACTGACGAGTTTTTAAGAAAGCCACGAGCAGACATTTTCAGAATTACTTTTACAATAACCGGTCACCGGCCTTTGGGAGCCCGTGCCGGTTAGATGGGGTGGTCGTGTAATAATAAATGTAGAAGCTGCAATCAAGAAGAAGCCAAAGAAACAGTTTGCACTCTCTGTGTGAGTGCCCGAGTCTGGATGCTCTACGACATAGAATGCTGGGGGAATTCTCGATGGTTAACTTGAAATAAATTGCAGAAAAGAAAATATTCGAAATAGGTAGATTCGTAGTCAAAAATCATAGTTCAAGAGGGTTCGACTAATAAAAGGTAATGGTAGAAGTGGTGTAACAAAATTGCATCTTGTGTGCCAAGAGGATCTAGGCTGTGCCACTCAAACAACACCTCCACCAAATGCACCACCAAGAGACAGTTTAAACAGCGAAATTTTGTCGCTGGTAGCCTCAACTTTTTGCTGTTCGGATTACTGGAGATTTGGATAAGATCATGCGCGGATTAGTTATTCATAAACTAAACTAAACTTGGTTAGCCTGCCTCAGCCAATGCGTAAGCGGTTCATTAATCATCAAATTGGACTTGTGATAAGGTCCGAGCAGGACAATTGAAAAAATTAGCTGAATCTTAAAGTGGCAATTGATGTGACTTTTGGCTATGACCCTAATAAACATAACCGATGAGATTTTTCTACGCATTTTTAATGTCGGCAACGCCAACAGAGGGCAAATACTTTTATAATCAGGTATACTATTAGGTTGGGGAATAAGTTCGAAGCGTTTTTGTCGTTGAACCAGATTTTAAGCACCTCTTTGTTATCGAAGGTAACGCCCGCCCTTCGTATGATTTGTTAGGGAGCAACAAATATGGTAATCGGTCGGTGCAAGCTCCGAAGAAAACGGCGCATGCTGAAGGATATCCCATTCGAGATCTTGGAGTGCGACTTTGATGACTTGTGCAATATGGGGCCTGGCGTTGCCATGAAGTAGTATGGTTTGACCATATGGATCATGTGTTTTCAGTCGAATAGCCTAATTCATACGGTGTAGCTGGGCAATGTAGAGCTCCTTGTTGACCGTGTCATTCTTTTCGAGTATTTCCCAGTGCGCTTTGCTCTCCCAGTCCTACCGAATACATATCATGATCTTCTTGGATGAAGATCCGGCTTAACTCTCGGCTTTGGCGTATCTCCTGGAGTCACTCATTCGTTTCTCTGCTTCATTTTTAGGAATAGGCACAATTTCTTAGCTCCCGTGACGATTCGGTACAAAAAGCGCTGTTTATGACTGCGTGTTGCTCCATGGAGGACGAGATGCTGAGAAGCAATTTGAAGACGATTTTTTTTTGTTTTTTCGTTGAGCTCGTGAGGAACCCATACTTCCAAATTTTTGGTAAATCCCATTAAATGAAGGTGATTGAGAATCGTATTATGATCGCAGTTCATTTTTTTCGCCAATTCACGACTAGTTTGGCGACTGATCTCCTTCAGAAGTGATTTGAGACGTTCTTCATTGAATTCAGTAGCCCTTTCGCTGCGGGCGTGCCATCGGCGTCGAAGTCGCAATCTTTGAACTTTGCAAAGCATTTCAAGGCAGTAGACTTGACAATGCCACATTCTCACTACGCGCCGCAAATCTCCCGGCCAGCTTCGGCAGCCTTTTGCCATCGATGAAAAGCAAAGAAGAGCGGCGAAAATATTGACTTTTTGCCTACTGGGTACTCCACTTCTAAGCCTCAAAACTAATACAAACTTAAATAACTCAAAAATACGAGGAGAAAGAGTTCTATCGAATGAATACTTACACTTTGCCAAACAGCAAACAAATCGTTGTAAAATAAAAGAAAATATAAAAAGGCTACGAACTTCTTCACCAACCCAACAAAAAGGTTTCTGGACTCTTTCTACTATGAAGATGCATCCCGAATAGCAGATGGGCGCTCTCCAATCGTCTTTATCGACCCTGGCGTCAAGGTAAATGCGAATTATTAACGGGAAAGCATTCTGGAGGTTGCTTTGAAACCGTGGGCAGGCAAACATTTCGATGGCAGACCATGGATGTATCAACAGAACTCGGCAGCGTCTCACAAAGCTGGAGTGAACAAAAAATGGCTAAAAAAACAACGTTTCGAGCTGCGTAACGCCCACACAAAGGCGCTGAAGTTCATCTGATGCGAATCCGATGGATTATTCTCTTTGGGTAATTTTGGAGCGCAAAGTCCGAACTAAAAGATTCTCCATTTTCGAGGCGCGGAAAAAAGCCATTGTATTCGAGAGGGCCAAAATACCTGCAAATCTCATTCGGGCAGCTTGCGATTCGTTTCTGGAACGTCTCAAGGCCATAGTCAAGGCAAAAGGTGGTCGGTCATATCGAGCAAAAGTAAATTTATTCTTAATTTTATATTATTTTCACAAAAAAAACCTTTTTTACTTTGAATTGAATGAAAAATAATTTTCCAAACTAAATTTATGTCCTTTCTGATTAACCTACACTTCGACTTCCGGACCCAATTTAGTATCACGAAAAGAATTATTTTGCAATTTTTTATATCAAACAAATTTTAATTGATTTCCCCACATTGTTGCTAATTAATCAGCTCATTAAAACTTATTTTTCTGAAATCATACCTTAAATAAATTTGCAATCACCTTTTGTTGTTATTATTTTCTCACAAATTATTCTCAACACGCGCGACGTAAAGACGTAAATTGTCTATGACAGTTCGCCGATGAAACCTGCTCTCTCGCGCAATAAAAAAAAAAAAACAATTGAAATGAACCGCAAAACAATTGAAAATGTTCGCCAAAAACAACGAAATATTTGTTATTAAAATTGAAAATCTAAAAATTCCAAGTTTTGCACTGATTTTCAATTCGTTAGGATCTTTGTTTATTTTCACTTTCACACCGAAAAAAACACAAATTAGCGCGAATTGAATGCGAAACACACAGCGGCAGCACAAATGTATTTTTTCTAATTTTTTGTTGTTGTTTTTTTACTAATAAAATAATGATAAGAGCGCCAGCCAAACACGTTTACATTTCTAATAAATTACAACAATTTGTGTTAAAATTTTTACTTTGCACTTTTTTCTTGCTGCCACAAAAATATTTCGTATTTTTTCAATCACGTTTGGTTTAGTTTGCTGCTATTTTTTGGTTTTGTTTTGATTTTTGCTTTTGGCCAACAAACGACTCAGAAGCGTTACGTTCACGCTCTACCGTACGAACGTCTTTCTGCTACGACGTTAAATGACGAACAAACGACCAAGAGTAGGCTGCAAAAAGCAGAACCGCTTTTGTAGCATTTGATTAGCAAATTTGTGTGCATGTGTATGTGTGTGTATGTGCGCGCGGAAAGTGAGTAGTAAAGAAATTTGTGTGCAAAGAGTACGTGGAGGGTTAAAGAGCGCCATTGAGGCTCTTAAATTTGGCGTTGCTCGGTCGTTGCCGCGCAGATTTGGAGATGGTTGTGATAGTTGTGGCTGTCTAGCAACATGTTCGCTTTCGAACATGTATGCGTTTGATGTGCAGCAAGCTGCAAAGGCATCAGGTGGTGCAAAATTTGGAGACTGAATTGGCGCGTAGTTTGAAATTAGTTTGTGATAGGTGAAATAGTTGAAGTGCCGGTCTGGCACTCCCCAAGTAGCACTAAAGCGCTGTTTTGATATAGTTTGTGATGCTTTAGGTAAAATATATATGGAAGCGGAAATTAATGAATTGTATTATTAATTAGTAAATCTTTTGCAAAATTATTGGAAAGTGAAGCATAAGAGGCCCTAAATATCGTGGATTGGCAAAATTTTTGAATTTTTCTTCATTTTTATCGGACGTGGTCGTAGTGCACTACGCTTTTCATTAGTAAGAATAGATCTCTTATTTTCGTCAGGCGGTAGCAAGTGGCGAAAAGATGAAGCCACTGGCATAAATGAACATATAGGCAGTGAGTTGCACCAGTCTAATGAGATATAACCGTACTGGCTCGCGGCGAATTTTGCTCGATAACTTTGTTGTTGCTTTCGCATGTACACTTTTTGTTAAGTTAAACGAGCATAAAGAGAGCGGGCGTTGAAATGGCGAATAGAAGACCTAATAAAGGGTGGTTAAATTTCAAGGGTCGATGTTGAATCTGAACCACACCTAATCTTCAAGCTTTTTCTGCATCTCATTTGAAATTTTTCAATCTCAGACTAATTCAATTCGAGCCACGGAAAGATACGTAATCGAGCAAAGCGTTAAAGTTATTCAGGCCTACTATGAAAACGAGCGTTCAAATCAAAATGCACATCGCGCTTTATTGTGATTTTTTCGGTCAATTTAATCGTCCAAATGTGCGTACAATCGGAAAAATTGTGCAAAAGTTGGAGCAACCCGGGTCTGTAGGAGATGTGAAAATACCAGTGTGTGCTCGTACAGCTCGTACTGCAGAAAATACTGCTGCTGTTCGCGATAGTGTGGTTGAAGAGCCGTCCACCTCAACCCGACGTCGTGCCCAACAATCGCACCTCTCACGCTCGTCGTTGATGAACATTACACATAAAGACTTGCATTAACACGCTTACAAGGTGCAATTGACTCAAGAACTAAAGCCTTTTGACTATTTCAAACGTCGTCAATGGTCTGAATGGTGGCAGGAAATGGCAACAGTGAATGACCAATTTTCGAAGAAAATCATCTTCAGTGATGAGGCACATTTTCACCTCAGTGGACTTGACAATAAGCAGAATTGCCGCATTAGGGCGAATGATAATCCAAGAGTGATTGCCGAAAAACCAATGCATCTGCAAAGAGTGTCTGTTTGGTGCGGTTTATGGCCGGCGGCATCATTGGGCCGTTCCTTTTTTTCGAAAATGAGGCCGGTCAGGCAGTTACTGTGAATAGCGTTCGCTATCGTGAGATGATAACGAACTGTTTATGGATGTGGACGATATGTGGTTTCAACAGGACGAAACAATGGCTCTTTTGCGCAAAAAATTTGATGGCCGAATAATCTGACGCCGCGGCCATGTCAATTGGCCGCCAAGATCATGTGATTTGACATCGTTGGACTTCTTTCTTTGGGGTTATTTGAAATAAAAGGTGTACGTCGATAAGCCAGCAACAATTCAAGCGCTAAAGGAGGAGATAATTCGGCACATTAATAGCATAGAACCTCAATTATGCCTCAGCGTCATCGAAAATTTGAACTATCGGATGGAGATGTGCCGCCGAGGCCGCGGCGGCTATTTGGCCGATATTTTATTTTATACGTAATTGAGCTATACCAATATTATCATAATAAGGAGAAATGACAATAATTCCCTAAAAAATTGTATTTTATTCAAAATTAACACCGGCTCTTGAGTGCAGGACAATCACAGAGGAGGTGTTGTACCGACTCAACTTCTTCTCCATCTCCACAGCTCCTGCAGCAGTCATTGTGAGGCACGCCCATTCTACTGGGTAGAATGTTAATAGAGAAGTGTGAGGACGTTGGTGGTTGATCTATTCAATCCAAGCAGACATTTTGTCTTTTCACGATTCAGTTTTGCCCAGAGTATTTTGGAGATCCTGCAGTTTGTAGTCAGAGACCAGCTTCTATTAGCTTCCGCGATGACGCTTGAGTCAATCGCAGTGTATAGTTTGTTTAGAGGAGTGAATAAGTCCTCTACCACTCGCTGAAGGTTAAGCTGAAAGCCAGTGCCTTAGCCGCGGCTTGGCTATCAACAAAAATGGTAAGGTTTACCGGAGCTGACTCCATTGGTCTTATTGTATTTGCGGCTTTGCCCATAGCGAAGATTTTAGCTTGGAAGACCCGGTGTAAGGTGTTTGGGACTCTAAAAGAGCAGAAAAACTGTTGCGAGTACACTCCCAATCTAGCGCTACTGTCCATCTGGCTGTCAGCATAAATAGCCACCTAATTTAATCATCTCATATGACTCTGGTCTGCCAATCCTTTCTGTCGGATATTCTTATTTTATGGTTTTTGTTGAGATCTATCTTGGGAACCAGATAATCTGCATTTTTTAGGCAGGATTTTGTCTACACCGCCTGCCATCACACGAAAGCTCCCTAACTCAAAATGGGTCTGATGATCGTATTGCACGCTCGATCAACCGATATATGATTCCAAATCCCATTTTTGGCCAAATGTCCGCTTACAGATAAAGAATCCATTGCAAGTTTTTTCATCCTTTCCTCGGTGTCCTTTTTCCAAGAAAGCCGTGAGTCCAGTTTATGCCTAGATACTTGGCTTCGTTGGATAGGATTAATGTTACTCCACCTATTGACGGTAACTGAAAACTCGGTATCTTATATCTTCTAGTGAACAGAATTAGTTCGGTCTGGGCTGGCTTAACCATTACATCTTTTGAGGTCGCCCACTTAGAGAGTTTCCTTAGCGTTGATTGTTTGAGCCCAGGAGAGGAGCTGAGCGTCGAGAGAAAGTTCTCTGTCATCCGGATGACTACATCGTCCGCATAGTCAAACTATCTTGATCTTTTTCTTGCTCATGGTATTATGTAATTCATTTAAGACTAGGTTCCACAGTAACGGCGAGATTACCCTAAGCAAAGGGTTCAACAGTATCTTTCTCTGCAGGATGCCTACAGTTTCTGTAATGGGAGTCATACGGAAGTTCAAGCTTCTTCACTGACTGGTGACCATCGCTATGAGTTTGGAAATTGAATGACAAGGGATCCTCCGCAATTTCAGCGTCTTGCTTCTATCGTATTGAGTCCAAAGTGTTTTTGAGATAGCGCGCGATAAGATATTGTACAACTCTATCTGTCTTGCGCTTTTGTAAGAAAGAAATTGTGCAGTTTCCCTTTCACAACGATCAAGGCGACACCGAAGTCTGAGATGGCGGCAACCGAAACTGGTTCTATCGACCCTTGACTGGCAAGCTCATCGGTAATTTCACTCCCCTCTCTGTTCCTATGCCGTGGAACGCAGATGAAAGATTTTTTTTCTGCACGCTCGGGAGGTTTGATTTCCACTTACAGGACTTGGCCAGAGGAGATCTACAACTTGACGATGGCAGAGCCTTGATCAGAGCTTGGCTATCGGGAAAAATATTAATGTCTTCCTCCCAACAGCAATTCCTAAGCATTTTGCATGCATAGAGGAGCTCAAAGGCATCTGCTTAAAAAACACTGCTAATTTTCGGTTGTTTAAAGAAGACTAATTCATATATTGGCTGATTCGCGGAAGGGAACTAAAATATTGGCTGATATAGAGGAAATCCCCGCTTCAACTCCAGATCTCATTTTGAATCCGTTGATGAATGATGAATGATGCCTATGACCGTGCAGACTCTTCTCTCCTTCCAATCGAGTCTGTTACGAAATATAGCCCTGGCACAACTCTCAAAACCCAGTTTGTAGATGGAGAGATCTGGGCGAAGGGTTCTTACAGATGAGAAGAATAGTAAACATAACTCGCTTGATCTCATCTGAATGCTATACTTTTCAAGATGGTCACCTAAGAATCTTAAACAACAAACATGAACTTTAAGTCAAATATTCACAATCACATTGAAACATGGCATCGATGGATTTTTTCGATATACGTCATAGTTTGTTTTAAGAGCAAATTTTCCAAATTTCATTGAAGTCAATCTTCTTAGGCGTCGATGGACGAGCGAGAATGGAGAGTAAAATTTCAAGGTCATGCTACGTTTTGGGCATTTTCGTTCCGCGAGAGAGAAAAAAGATATCACGTAGAGGAAAGAGAGCTATACCTTATATATATGACTTAGATACACTTTAGGCAAATTTTCCTGAGTTTTTCCTTGTGTTTGCTAATTTTTAGTGAGAAATAACACTGCCTCCTTTTTGGCGCCTGTTTGTTGGTGCAAACTTGTAGGAAATATATTTTTGGTCCCTACTTCTGTTCCCCACCGTCTATGACGGTGCATTCGGAACTGGTCAAGGAATGCTTGACCTCACTTTCGACTGCGTCCGAATTCCTTGACATTCGTGTAGGATCGCGAAATCCTTCTGGACACGAGTGGGCCGGAAGCGCTAGGGCGAGTTTCTGAGGGTGACCAAATATCAACTCTCTAATCTCGTGGGCTCTCTCACAGGGTATAATGCGCGAGGAATGCATGTTGTGAGACTTGGAATCACCTCGAGACCTTTCTGTGCTGGATGTATGGAGGATGAGGTGGAATCATCTAAGCACCTTCTCCTTAGCTGCCCTTCTCTGGCGGAGCTAAGATCCAGGCATCTTGGCTCTTACTTCTTTGTCACACCTACTGATATAGCTGGCGCTGACATTAAAAATCTGATGAATTTCATCAGCAGCGCAAAGCAGTTGACGCAAACACAGCATAGCCATCGTTCGTAGTCCACACGCTCCTGACCATCCCAGCACCACCTCTCCCCGCCCTCTCCCTGCATCCCATCGGCCTTTTTCCCTTTCATCTCCCCTCCTTCATAATGGTATCACAAAGGACGAATCCTTTTCTTTGTTCAAGTGTGCACATTCCTTGGGCAACCATACCAACTTAACCTAACCCTACTTTTGGGCGTAATATTTCCTTCGTCCCCACTGTTTGGGGCGTTTTTTGGTCCGAATTATTTTGGCGGTTTTTTTGGCGCTTATTCCGTTTCCTGGCTAGTGCTTGTGCGTACTATAAAGTGCTATCCATTTCGGTGTCGGATTTATTGATATTGCCTTGCGGTAATTTGTACCATTGCTGAGGTCCTGCAATCGCTGCCTTTGTGCGGGTAATAAACGCTCGGAGTAGTGTGCGTTGTTGTCACGGTTTGTGTCCGGCGTTTACCTACACCGGTCGACCTTTCTCCGTTTTTTGTAAATTTTAGGTATTTGTATTCTCTGCAAACGTTGTGGATTTATTTAGATATATAGTATATTCTTTCTCTTTCTCCCTCTCTCTCTCTCTCTCTCTCTCTCTCGGGCCCCTCTCTCTCGGGTCACTCTCTCTCTCTCATTCTCTCTAGGGTCTCTCTCTTTCTTTGTCTGCCTTGAACGTTTCAAGTTGGGATATCAATCGATTTTATTAAGACTTAATTTTTATTTATTTCGTAAAGAAAAGATTTCGAGCTTTCGTCATTAGATAAAAAATATGTTGCTCCAGGTTAACTTAAAATTCATGGAATATTTGGCGAAAATTTTTATGCCCTAAAATTACTAAATTTCTAAAATTCTTTACTGTTTTAGAAAAGACACTGGCAAACAGACGCTTTAATTTGCTCCTGAAACGGAATTTATTTCCATAGATGGTCTTTATATTGTTCCTTAAACTCCACCAAACTAACGTACTAACTTTGCTGGTAAATCTTAAGTTCTTCCCACACATTTTCATTAAATTTTCACCGTAAATTTTCCTTATGCGCACTTTCCTCGGCCCAAATGGCGCTTTGCATTTTCACTGCGGTGTCTGCTTGAATTAATTCAAATTAATATTTAATAGCTTTGATGAAATTAAATGGCGCACGTAGTGTCAAAAACTTCTAGGGGCACACCATCGCCATCTATGCAAGCCTACTAATGGTTGGCCAACCTTTTCATTGTCACGTCAGCAGCAATGATACTCATACGCCATGGAAGTTCAAGACACACAGGACCACTTGGCAATTGCTCGTCAAAACCAAAAAAAAAAACAAGAAGAAACCTTGAAATTTCAAAGTCTGCTTGAGGTTTCAAATTTCATTATGACATTATTCGCATTATGTGAGCTTAAGTTGTTTATTGATTGTTGCTTTTGCTTCGTTTGTTTTCTGAGGTGAGAATTTAATTGTTTTAACTTAATGCGTAGAAGAAGAACTCATTAGCACGCATAATCTTGTTTCGCAGGCAGACAATTGTAGACAAGTAGAAGTGGCGCAGCAAAGCAGCGCGGTTTGTTATTATAAATAGAAGCAAAAGCTCGTGAAATATGTTGCGGTTCACAAAGCTTAAAGCCTCGCAAGCCAAGATAATGCGAATGTGGTTGTTTGTTTATTGCCTGCAGTTCTTTGTTCGTGTATTTTCCTTTTTTTGGTTTTATCGAGAAATTTGTATATCCTTGTGGTACTCTGTTAGCGCTTTCAAGAATTTTTTATACGTCTTCTTCTTTGCAATTCGTTACCGAATGTAAGCGATCATGTATAAAATATAATGTAACTATAAAATTCTATGCATACAAAATTAAATGAATACAATAGAGCTTAACAAATATGCTCACAAAAATAAAAACCTTTTTATAAATTTTTTATAATATTTGAAAAAGCGTCTCTGTTTCGGGCTAATTCCAAAAGATGACCGATATTTTGGACTCCGATCCATTGACGTATATTTCGCAACCAGGATAATTTTTTTCTTCCGATGCCTCGTGATCCTTCAATTTTTCCTTGCAGTATAAGTTGCAGTAGATTATACTTATGATTTCGGCATATATGACCCAGGTAGGCTGTTTTACTGCGTTTAATGCACCGTAGAAGGTCTCTTACGCTATTTACTCTTCGAAGCACTTCAGAGTTTGAGACACACGGTCGGTCCACGGAATTTTAAGTATTCTTCTTAGTATCCACATTTCAAATGCTTCTATGCGATTCATGTCGGAATCTTTCATCGTCCAAGTTTCCATGCCATACAACAAAACTGACAGAACATAACATCTAACAAAACGTATTTTTAAGTTTAAATTAAAATTATGGTTTTTTAGAACGCTGCTGTATTTATAAAAAGCAGCTCTAGCCATTTCTATGCGGCATTTAATTTCTATTGAATCATCGCATGTATGATTAATATATCGGCCAACGTACTTAAATTTATTAACCCGTTCAATCGCCATGTTATTACTTGTCAGTGTGAGTTTATTGCAGATTGTGCCATCAGCGTATCTTATGTTGTTCATAACAGGTGGCGCTAAAGTAATCCTCCTATCAGAAAATGCTATAAATTTTGCGATTGGCCATTAATGTCAGTTCTGTTTTGACATTTGTGTAGTAAACACATGCGAAATACGAGTACACGTTAATAAACAATGTTATGCTACACTGCTCCAGAACGCGGAATATTGCTGACTATTTATTTGACCAATAATCTGTCGGTGACTTTGGCACAACGTGAATTTCGTCGCAGATTTCCTCGCCGTCCAACGCCTACTGGTGAAACACTGCGACGTTTAGCCGCTGCCTCGAAGAGACTGGCACAACACGAGATGCTGCCAGGCGTGGCAGACCCCGGAGGAGCCGTTCTGCAGAGAATATTGCTGCTGTAGCCGAGGATGTCATGGAAGCGCCGTCCACATCGACCAGACGACGTGCCACGCAAATGGGTATCAGTCGACGGTCTTTACAGCGAATTTTGGTACAAGATGTGAAGATGTTTCCGTACAAAGTCCAGACGGTGCATCAGCTGTTACCTGCTGACCGCCAATCGCGTCTAACATACGCTCAAGCCATCCTTAATCACCACCAAGAGGAAGATGATTTTTCATCAAAAATAATCATGAGTGATGTGTAACCCACGAAGAGCCATTGCACCCGCTCAAAGTCATGGTGTGCTGTTTTCGCTGGAGGAGTCATCGGACCTTATTTCTTCGAAGACGTCGCGGGCCAACCGGTTACTGTGAAAGGTCAGCGCTACAGAGCAATGATCAACGAGTTCCTTTTGCCGCAACTTGATGAATTGGGATTGGAAAACATGTGGTTCCAACGGGACGGTGCAACGGCACACACTGCACGTGCCACAACCGATATGCTCAAGGATGCATTTCCCGGCCGCCTAATCTCCCGATTTGCACTGGCCAGCAAGATCACCTGATTTGACCGCTCCAGACTTCTTTTTGTGGGGCTTTTTGAAGTCGCGGGCTTATGTCAACAAGCCTCAGACTCTTGCAGCTCTTAAAGACAATATCCGTCAAGAATGTGAGGACCTATCGCCGGAAGTTTTGACCAAAGTGATCGAAAATGCCATAAAAAGGGCTCAAATGGCAATCAACTGTGGCGGCGGCAATTTACATGACATCATATTCTCGACTTGATGTAAAAAAAATCAAAGTATTTAATTTTTTTTTTAAATTACAGCCAAAAAACATCGCATGGTTACTTTTGCGCCAACTTTAATACCATCCTGAGTATTTTCTAAGGCTTCTTGGAAAATTGCTTCTGAATAGATGTTAAATAGAAGTGGAGAAAGAATACATCCTTGCCGTACTCCTTTGGAAATGGGTACATCATTCGTTTTTTCACCGTCAATAACAATGTGTGCAGTTTGATGGTGAACATCTAAAAAAGCTGCAGAACAGTATTGCTTCCTTTCTAGCGCATCGTTAATTACATTTACAACCCTGTGGCATTGTTCTGGGGTGCCATGTCTTACCCTGAACCCAAACTGATGTTCGGGAATGATGTTGTGGTCCCCTACTACTTCGTTCGAATATTTTCGAGAACGTTACAAACAAACTAATTCGGCAGTAAGACTTAAGAAAGTTTTCGGGTTTATTTGGTTTTGGCACCATAACAACAACAGCACATTTCCAATGCGTTGGGTAGTGATTTACATTGAGAATGGCATTGTAGATTATTGTAAGGAGTTCAATAGCTTTCTCAGGTAGACTTTAACTACTTTGCTATCAATGCAGTCATATCCAGCAGCCTTGCAGTTATTTATTCGAAGTATTTCTCCAGATACTTCACTATTTGATATCCGGCTGATCGGAAAATCCATTTGACATAGGGATTCAAGAAAATTTGTAAACTCCGCATCGTCATTGGCGGCAATTGGAAGATTTGGCTGAAAAATTTGATAGAGGTGTTTGGCAAAAGCCTCGGCCGCTTTATATATTTAGTAGCCCTCCAGATTTTGTGTTCATCGTTTTTTGTAGGTTCAAGTGTTTTGATGAAAGAACTAAACGATTGATTTCTGAGATCAGATAGTTTTGTTTTGAGTTCTTTCGTAGCTTTATTCAGTGCTCTTTTATAAGCGGGGTATCTGTTTTCCTGCCAGATTTTTCGTAATCTTCTTTTTTTATTAATTAGAAGTAGTATTTCAGGAGGGACTTGTACATGGTCATTAGAAGGGAGTTTCTCTCTCAAGGGGCTGGACAAATACGCTGTCTCATGAATAACATTAGTGAATGCTTCTATTGCTGCATCGAGTTCGACTCCTGTTTCTATTGACATGTTTAAATCGATATGTTTATCTATCCAATATTGAAAAGATTTTAGGTCAGTTTTTGGGGTAAGGATCTTATACTTCTTAGAAATATTGTGGACATTGTCATTGTACGTTACAATTAGAGGCGAGTGGTCGGAACTAAGCTCGTTACTATGTTGTATGGTCAGCCTTCGGCTGGGTATACCAGAGTATACGACAAAATCTAGGAGATCCGGAACTTTTCTTGGATCGCTTGGCCAATATGTCGGTGTGCCGGTTGACAAAATTGTATAGTTTTTTTGGGAGATGCCCCTTTGCAGCTCTCTTCCTTTCGGGTTAATGAGCCTAGAGCCCCACCATGGGTGTTTTACATTGAAGTCTCCGCCTACAAAAAATTCAGAGCCGAAACGTTTAAAAATTTTAACGTATTGGTCAGTTTTTATGCTAAAACGTGGAGGAAAATATACTGCGTAAATTCGTAGATATTGATCGTCACATTTTACTTTAACCCCAGCAGCTTGTAAATGTTTTGCTTGAGTTTTTCGAAATCTGACTTTGGATTACGTCACGAGTACAGAATCGCAACAAGGTCCTCAAGTCGCTTGCCGGCAGCAAGCATAAGCGACCCTCTCATCACCCAAAGGCTTCAGCAATAACTTGATTTCAGCAGCGATTTGCAGTTCGAAATGCGGCCGACACATTTTTTTTTGCATTACGAATTGCGACGATTTCCATTATTTTATTGAAATTTCGCTAAATGTTCCACCAGAGTCTGACACATCTTTGACTACTCAGTGAACGAACTAAAAGTTGGCTATGATTATGGTCTGTATCAGCAATATCAGCCGCACAAAGAAAAAGTAATAAAAAATAGAAAAAAGTAAACGAAAAAAAACCTGAAGTTAGTTGTTAAGTAAAGCAAAATTCCAATACATCTCTTTGACATTGAAAGCTTAGCAAAGCCATTGATAAAATCAGTCGTATATTTCAATATGGATGTGTGTATTTGAGCACGCACTAGCTCTCCTTAAACTGTCTATGTATGTATGCGCAATTTTAAACGGAAACAGCTGTTAGCAGCTGCTTCCACAGGTGGACACGTGTTGCTTCACACCTGCTTGTGTGTAAGTGGAAATCTCGGTGGCTGTATTTGTTTGGTTTTTGTTTTTGCATTTTGTTTCTGCTTTTTGCTTTTTGTTTTTGCCTTCTGTTGCTTGTTATTGTTGCTACTCCTCTCTGGAAGCGCATGCGTTGCTAGCACTGGAAGTGACTGGAATTTGCCGCCAAATTTATATGAAATGAAATTCGGAGTAAGTTTCTTATACTGCGGCCGTGCGGTTGTGCTGGCAGTCGGTGCGTATACGCGACATTGTGAACACTTCCACGCACACCGAAGTATTCGTCGTCTCTTGCCAAATAATACGAAATTTTCGACGAGCATATATATAGAATATCACATTGCAAGAAAGCGGAAATGCATATCCGTGTGCGGGCGCGTCAATGGTAATTGGTGCTGTGAAGAAAAGGAAATATATGTGGAGCTCATTGCCGCAGAAGCGCCATTTTTAGTTGGTATTATTCATAACTTATTTACATAGTTTATGCGGTGATTTCTTTGTTTGTGTTTGTGAAAATCAAAATTAATGCACACAATAAGCCTTTCAGATAGCTCTACATAATTCATGAAAAATTTAAGTTCCACAATTATCGTTCAGTGATTCACTTGAGCATGCAAGTTTTGCAATAATTAAAAATTAATTGGTTTTCGCCAATGCTAACAATAATTCAAAAGGAGTATTACATTAGTACGTGTGCATATGTGGTAGTGCAACTAGCAACAATACTCAAGAGAGAATTAAAATCTGCCGCCTGTCAGCTCATTAAATTGAATGGACAGCGGGTGACGAGACGCGAAATTGTTTATCCATTGAGTTTTCAAGTAATTCTGCGCCATTATTACTCAGTCATGCCCACTCATGCACACACATACACATATACATTGTTGTCGATCGAACATGTGTGTTTTGCCAGCTACAGTTGAGGCGTGTCTGCTTTAATTGCCGCAAATTAAACGTTAACATAAGGCTCACGTCAGTCAGGCGCGTTTTCGGCAGCGCAAATTGTATTTATGAAAATGCGATATATTCGTGTGTCGGTATGTGAGTAGGAGTGTACGAAATTGGTTTGTTTTTTGGACGTGTGAAATTTTCTAATTGAAAAATTTACAATCGAAGAGTACTTAAAAATAGGAAAATTGGAAAAACGGAAAAATACTTAATTAATATTAAAATTCACGCCGAATCGCTTGCTTTGCAATGCTTTGGGAAATTACGTGGATACATATATATATATTCTATTTAGTGCAGTTTAAGTGATTGACGTACTTCTAGGCAACGTAAAAAATTGCTACAGGCGCTTTGATGTGGTAAGTAATAACTTTATTTTTGAAGGCGCTCGCCTCATTGGAAATGCTGTTTTTGGGTGTTACTTTAGAGCGTGCAAAACGTAAGCGAAAATAATTTTTTTATTTTATTTATTGCAGTATTTTATTTTTTGATCTATTATTAAAAAATAAAAATTTTTGGTTGGCCATACGAGGTTCGTTCAAAAAGTTGTAAGCTTTCAAACAATGGTCTGCAGATGCACAATGGACACAGATATAGCCGGTTCTATTTACTTAACCGATTTTGATGAAATAAAATTTTGATGACGTAGAATTGATGTCGTTATCGTGTGAATTACGATTATTTGAAAAAAAAATATTTAGTATACGAGGTTCGTTCAAAAAGTTGTCAGATTTCAAATAATGGTCTTCGCAGCGAAAATGGAGGCAGATATAGCCGATCCTACTGAACAGATTTTGATGAAATAAAATTTCAATGACTTAGAATTAATGTCGTTATCGTGTGAATTACGACTATTTGGAAAAAAAAATATTTAGTATTTTAGTAAAATATTTAATAATATTCAAGTAAAAAACTAAGCGTCAAAAACGGGTTTTCATGTTTGAACGTCCGCCATTTTGTCAAATTTTTCTTTTTTCTTTTTAAGCTCGTAGATCACACAATAACGAAATTCATACTGAAGAAGAACTTTTTTGTCTTTTTGATGTTAGACACCTGTGAGTTACGAAATCCGTGTCGCCAGCGGCTTACCTTGCTTCAGAAGACAATTTTGTGAAGGCTGACAACTTTATGAACGCACCTCGTATGACAAAAATAAAATTTTTATTTTTTAATAATAAATGAAGAAATAAAGTATAAAAAACAAAAATAAAAAATCTTTTTTCGTGTCCGTTTCACATGCTTTTAAAGAAACACAAAAAAAGCATCATTTCAAATGAGGCGGGGTCCCTCATGAAAAATCTAATTAAAAGGTGCCAACAAATTTTGGTAAATTTTTTTTTATTAAGTCCTTATAACAGTGTTGTTGTTGTTGTTGAAGTGATTCAGTATTTCCACTGAAATAATCCTAATTAGTGAGCAGCACCATTTTACTACCACCGTTCTCGTAGAATGATGGTTTTTTTTTTGTTTTTTGTTCTAAGTCACATCCATTTAGTTAGGTCCAAGTATAGCAGCAAATTATTTATCTCGATGTCTGAGATCTCTCTAATTTGCTGCAAGAAAGGCTTACCAAAGGAGCGGAGTCGTGCCCTAGCTAGCCCTGGACATGGATATTCATATAAGTAGTGCGAAAGACTTTCCTTCGCTCCTTACGCTTGACAGCTTCTGCAGATAGGATTGAAGGGTAGATTGAGTCTAGCTGCATGATCCCCTACTTTCCAATGGCCTGTAAGGGTTGCAGTGATGCGTGAAATGTTTGGTCGAGAACATCCTGACAGATCATTCGTCCATTGGATTTTGTATGACGGCCATGTGTTTTCTGTTGTAATACATGTAGTTAGTTGTTCCCATCTTCTTTCGGCTAAAACATGATAGTGTGAAGCAATGGATATTTTTAATGGGTTGAGTGGAGTGGAGACTGCCACCGCCTCTGCTATTTCTAGTGTCGAACCTTTCCTTGCTAGCTCATCCGCTATCTCGTTACCCCGTATGTTCCCGTGACCGGGAACTCATATCAGAGTAATTTCAAGTCAATGACTAGCACTTCCAGCTCCTCTCTATACTGTAAGACTAGTTTGGATGAAATGGAGTGTGAGTCCAAGGCCTTTATAGCTGCTTGAATGTCTGAGAAGATAAATACTCTTGCACCAACTTTCTCGTAGAGTTTTAGTGATTTGCGTGCTTCTCTGATCGCTAATAGTTCTGCCTGGAAACGCTGGCATAGTCAGGAAGGCGAATTGACTGAGATAAGTCCGAATGGAAGCCAGCTCTCATCTTAGAACCGTCAGTGTAGACTTGAATATCGTATCTTTCAACCACCTTCCCTTTGCCCCATTCGGCTCCGGATGCAAAACGTACCGTAACGTCTTTCTTGAAGTTAAGGTCGGGGACTGTGTAGTCTGATCTGTTTTTGAGCAGCGAGGGTCCCTGTAGGAGGATCTTACTGTGACCGTACGATCTTGTTGCCCATCTTTCTATGTCTCTGAGTCTCACCATGCTGCAAGTAGCGATTGTTTTAATGTGTAAGTCTAATGGTAGCAGATGAGTTAGTACATTGAGCGCTTCGGCAGGACTGGTGCTAAGCGCTAACCCCATTTATTACCCAACATTCTCTCGTGTAAAGTGCTATATTCGCTTTCTTTACCCTTTACTCTACGTTGGACTTCCAGCTGAGTTTGGGGTCTAGGAGAACACCTAGGTATTTTGCCTGCTAGGTTAGCGTGAGACTGACGCCGTTTAGTTTTGGGAGATTAAAGTTTAGTACCCTGGCTTTCCTGGTGAATAGCATCAGTTCAGTTTTTCTCGAGTTTACACTTAAACCTCAGCCTAATTGCTGAGTAATACCAGAGCTCCTTCCATAATCGCACTGATTGGGGTTGGAAATATTCCTGAGACCATAAGCACTATGTCGTCCGCGTACTCCACTACTTTAATTCCCCTTCGGTTGAATTTGGTAAGGATGTTGTTAGCGACTAGTAACCACAGAAGAGGGGATAAGACTCCTCCTAGAGGGGTTCCCCTGTTGACAGAGCGTTTTACCGTGCTGCTGCCTACCTTACCGATGATTATTCTAGTTTTAAGCATGTTCTCTATCCATTCGTTGAGACCTATGTCTGTGCCTAACATATTATATATATATATATATATATATATATATAGAATTGGCGTGTACCTCGTTTTTTGGGTGTTTGGCCGAGCTCCTCCTCCTATTTGTGGTGTGCGTCTTGATGTTGTTCCACAAATAGATGGATCTCAGTTTCAAGCCGACTCCGAACGGCAGATAATTTTATGAGGAGCTTTTTCATGGCAGAAATACACTCGGAGGTTTGCCATTGCCTGCTGAGGGGTGAGCGCTATTAGAAAAATGTTTTTCTTAATTTTGGTGTTTTCACCGAGATTCGAACCGACGTTATCTCTGTGAATTCCGAATGGTAGTCACGCACCAACCCATTCGGCTACGGCGGCCGCCATATTAAGAGCCTCAATTATGGAGCTCGTGCTTAAACGCCCTCTTTATATCGAGAAAAGCGACTACTGGGTATTGTTTGTATTCTATGCTTCTCTCAATCGCACTTACAACCTCATGAAGAGCTGTCTCTGGGGATTTTCCTTTGATGTAGGCAAAAAATCGTTGTGTCTGTAATCTTTTCCCTGAGATATACATCCAACAATTGCTCGAGAGTTTTGAGAATAAAGGAGGATAAGCTGATGGGTCTGAAACCGTTCGCTGTATCATGACCGCGTCTACCAGTTTTAGGAA
This sequence comes from Anastrepha fraterculus, assembly GCA_037575425.1. Taxonomy (NCBI): domain Eukaryota; kingdom Metazoa; phylum Arthropoda; class Insecta; order Diptera; family Tephritidae; genus Anastrepha; species Anastrepha fraterculus. Next base: position 136,577 of record JAYXIM010053519.1, read on the forward strand.
TAAAAATCACCTTAACCCTCCTCCAGCTTTTTGGAATATGCCCTAGCATAAGGCTTTTTCTGAAAAAGACCTCCAGCCAAGGGATCGTCGGTTCTCGAGTGTTCCACAGCATGGCAGGGAATATTCCATCTGGGCCGGCTGCTTTGTATGGTTCAAAGTTTTTCATTGTCCATAATATTCTATCTTGGGATACGATGTGATTGATTGTGATGGATGACAGGTTGGATGTTTGAACACTGTTACTATTGTTCTCAATATATTTTGTGTCACCAGGGAAATATGTATTTAAGATAATTATAAGATAACAGTGTACAATAAAAACAAAATTTTAACACATTTTTATATTAAATCCTTATAACAGTGTGCAATAAAAATAAACTAACAATATTTTGTTAACGGTCTGAGGTAAAGGAAACCGAGTTGTAATATCTGTGAGACACTTTCCTATTTTTTTTAGGAGGGGTGAGCATTTTTTCTTAGCAAAAAGACAGCTTACTATACTGAGATTTTACATTTGAGGTATAAAATTTGTCCATCTATTATTTTTGAGAAAACTCTTTGCGCCAATGATTAGAAACACTTTCGTGATGGATCTTTAGCTGCCGGGCGATGATACGACTACTGACGTGCCTATTATCTTAGATTATTTCTGCGATTTCATCAACATTTTCGACAACGGGCCTGCCTCTGCGTGGCGCATCTTTAACATCAAAAATGACTGAATGGAACTGACGAGAGCGAAATTGCACTTACCCTATGATCAGAAAGTACCTGAAATGTTTAAATAAAACAAAAAAGTGAGTTAAATTTCAGGCAAATTTATTTTATCTCATAATTTTGCAACAGGGTTTTTATGAGAAGAAATCGGAGGCGTACGAATTAATAGCGGTTAGGACAAGCATATGAAATCACAGAATTTCATGTTTTTTTTTATTTTGTTCAATATTCGCAAAATCCACGAATTGCTTCTACACAAATCTTTTCTTTTTTTTGGCGAATTGCTTCACGTAAACATGTCATATAACCCAAGTAAGACCATTGACTTCATTAACTCTCTGACCTTCTGGCAAAAACTCGTGGTGTACAATACCGTTGGAATCCATAAAAATCGTGAGCGTCGCTTTGTTTTTTGACTGAAATTGACGTGGTTTTTTCGGTCTTGCTTCGTTCGATTCGCCTTGGTACGCCTGATATCTGGATTGCATGTCGCACTTGGTCTCCAGTACTCTCGTCCCCAGCAAAAATGCGTTTGATGAATGTTGGTTACGATTCAGTCTTGGAAGTCACATCTTTGGCGACATCAACGCCGTCCCTTTTTTGTATGAAATTCAGGTGCTTTCTGATCAACTTTGCAGTCATAGCGACATAAAAAAGGCGCACTCCGTATCATGGAATTCTAAGTATTTTACACTCATTTAAATAAATCAAACTCATATTGTTTATTTTACGCTTTTATTTTTACCCTAAAGTATTTGCAATACATTCTCGGTCACCTTAACCTGGCAAACGTTTTTTACACACCTTTTAAATCAATTATTTTTTACTTTCAAATTAATGACTCATAAACCATTTAATTTCAAACCAATTTTATGCGAGTAAGTAAATTTTTTTAGTAGTATTTTTTAGGCAACACTTTGCTGAACCTTTTTTGTATTGGTTCCTTTTTACGATGCCTCATTGAATAGCTCTTATTGCGCACTCGTGAAAAAGTTCCTTTATTTACTTTCGATGCCACTGTAAATTGGCTCCCTTAATTTAATACAGTTCACTCGGTGTGCTCTGAAATGGTGATTCATGGGCCAAATTTTTTAATGGCATTTGCAAAGTGTTTAACTTTCCGCTTCACTTGATTTTTTTTCTGGTAATTTCAACTGGTGGACATTTAAAGGCCATGAATGATGTTTTACAAATACAATTTAATTAATTTTAAGCATCATCTCTGTCATACACAAATTAGTTTGAATCAATTTTGTGAGCACATTTAAATATATATTTTTTCAATAAAGTACGTTAAGGGCCAAGTAGTAGTAATTGCAGACATACATAACTTCTTCAATATTTATTTAATAGTGGAAACTCTCTCGAAATAAGAGATCAAGAAGTTTGCGAAATATTTTCAGAGAATTCCAAACAGAAGTTTATTCCTCAGAAGTGATATTATCGCCTTGAAAGTACTTCCCATCAATAGCGGCGTACTTATTGCCGCGTTTGATCCAGGTCTTGAAACATTTCTGGAAGTCAATTTTCGGTATAGTCATCAGAGCCATCCGCAATTTTTCTATTACCCCTTTGGACTGTTAAAAAGCGTTCATCGTAGTGGTTTTTTGACTCGAACAAATAGAAAAAAAACGCACGGAGCCATATCAGGTGAATTCGATGGCTGTTGAATGGTATGCGTTTCGTTTTTGGTCCCAAATTCACGGATAATGATGGCGCTGCGGGAAGGTGCCTTATCATGGTGCAAAATCAACGAATTGTTTCCCCACAAATCCTTTCTTTTTTTTTAGCGAATTGCTTCACGTAAACACCTAAGTAATACTTTTTATTAACCCTCTGACCTTCTGCCAAAAATTCTGAAAATGACGTGGTTTTTTCTTTCTTGGTTCGATCAATTCGCCTTGGTACGCCTGATATCTGGATTGTGATTTGTATTTGGACTCTAGTACTCTTCTCTCCTGTTATGCTGCGTTTGATGAATGTTGGTTACGATTCAGTCTTGGAAGTCATATTTTTGGCGATATCAACGCGGACCCTTTTTTGCATGAAATTCACGTCCTTTGTGACCAACTTTTTTAGTCAGACGACACAAACCTAAATCATTAACCACAATGTGTAAAGTTCAAGTCCCCTTCCAGCTCTCTTATGGTTAATTTGCGGTTATTGATCGACTTTTCTTTCACTTTATTCATGTTTTTAATATGTAGTTTTCGCTGTCGATGGCCTGACACTGCGTTCGTCATTCTCGGTGGACTCACGACGCCTTCTGAAACGTTCATGCCAATCGCAAAGGACTGTTTTCGTTAGAGTATCAGTACCGAAATAGTTTCCCAAATTTTCTAAGGTTTTTGCCCCACTGAAACTATTTTTAATGCACTCTTTGTCGTAATATCGAACTCGGAATGCTAATCACAGATGCGGCAACGTAACCAAAAAACAAAAAAACAGGGGTTCAAATCAGTTGACTTAGAGCGTCATCTGGCGGTTGTCCCGGGGATTTTTTTATCAATATTATTCCTCAAATAATGGGAGAGTATAAGCTTAACACCGTTTCTCACGAGGGTTGCTACTCATAATAATGAAAAAATTAACGTTAGTGGTTGAAAACGGTTTTAGGGTATCTGAAAACATTAGAAGTGTTCAAAACCAGAAATATAAGTAGCCACCCTCGTATCAGTTAAATCAAGCTAATCAAGATTTTTAGTGCTTTTTGCGACTTTTTTTGAAAGAAGGTGTCCAATACCCGATATATAAATAGGCACCCTCGTATCAGCGAAATCAAGCTAATCAATATTTTTGTTGCTATTTGCGACTTTTTTTGAAATATGGTGTCCAAGACTTGATATATAAATAAGCACCCTCGTACCAGCGAAATCAAACTAATGTGATTTTTTATTGCTATTTGCGACTTTTTTTTTGAGAGGTGGTGTCCAAAACCAGATATATAAATAGCAGCCCTCATATCAGCGAAATCATGCTAATCAAGATTTTTATTGCTATTTGCGACTTTTTTTTGAAAGATGGTATACAATACCCGATATATAAATAGGCACCCTCGTATCAGCGAAATCAAGCTAATCAAGATTTTTATTATTATTTGCGAATTTTTTTTTGAAAAATGGTGTTCAAGTTCGGAAATATAAATAGCCACCCTCGTGCCAGCGAAATCAAAACTAATGCGATTTTTATTGCTATTTGCGACTTTTTTTTAGAGGTGGTGTCCAAAACCAGATATGTACATAAATATCAGCCCTCGTATCAGAGAAATCAAACTAATCAAGATTTTTATTACTACAATATTTGAGAATTTTTTTTGAAAAATGGTGTCCAAGTGCGGAAATATAAATAGCCACCCTCGTACTGGCGAAATCAAACTAATGTAATTTTTATTGCTATTTCCGACTTTTTATGAAAGATGGGGTCCAAGTTCGGAAATGTAAATAGCCACCCTCGTGTCAGCGAAATCAGGCTAATCAAGATTTTTATTGCTATTTACGACTTTTGTTGAAAGATGGTTTAAGGAGAACTAAAATAACTAGCCAAATCTCGATCGATTTATGCTACTAGGATATAATTGGAAAGGTATTTTCTTACCTCTCTAATTTCTTAGAAAATTAACGAAATCACGTGACAGGTTTTATTTCTTCGAATATCACCAGACCTTGGTTCCGCTAGCTCCATTTAATACTTTTATTATTTTAAATATTTTTATGCAGACTTTTCAATCTAAATCTTTATCATCAGCTACGGAGATTTTTTGTGAAAATATTTTCAGAAATATGCACATGAAAATCGCAACAGTTCAGCTTCTGGTGCTTTCTCAGTAGCCCGAACACCTGACAGTCACTTGGTTATAAGCATGTTTTTCCAATGCGTTCCGCCAAATAATCTTTAAACTTGCAAACATTTGCTCGGTGATATGTAGAAATCTCGACTTTTAGAGGTGTTTGCAAATCAGTCCAGCGCACGATATTTGGACGCAAACCTTAATATTTTTTCGAAGTACTTCGAAGAAGGGAGCATTAAGGGAAAATACATTCTATAATCCCGGTGGAATTCCGTAACCTTTCTGATGAGGCACCCTAATGTATTGACATGCATGTATGTATGTACCTATACAAAATTCTTCTAATTACTATGGATCCTGATAGCTGCTCGCTCGCAGCGTTCGCTTTAATAAATTATTATTTTTTAATTACTATTTTATATAAATAAGTCGGTTAAAACATAACTAAGTAAATAAAACCTAAGCAAATAGTACCACTAGGTCTGCATGCTTCAAGCTTTTCCCATTACTAACGAATTTGTTACAGATTTTGGTAATCAAAATACCTATTACAGTTAGTTAACCCGAAATGCTGCGCAGTAATAAACATTACAGTTATTACTTTATTTTTCGCTTACTGAAACCAGAAAACGGAAAAAATTTCATTTTTTTCAAACCATTTTTCCCGGTAACCATTTAAGCGAAAACTGACAGAGCAAAGCAAAGGAAGTAGAACAAATTATGGCGAATGCCACACTGCGAGCTGGCGAGCTGAAGCTCATACAACAACAAAATGATGGCAATAAAAATGCAAACCGACAAACTGACATAGCATATAAAAAAGAAAAAAAAAAACAAACAAACAAGCAAGCAAGCAAATGACAAAACACCAACAACTCAACTGCGAGCAGAACCTAAAAAAGTTGCACAAAGTAGAAAAAAATTCCTTCACCTTGAAACTGACGTCCCACCTGCGCTGCCTTCGCTGGCTGCTAAGTACTAAGTAGATGGCTTTCGCGGCGCATTCGCCGAACTAATTCAAGTTGAAGTGTGTCAGACGCAGAGACGTTTGTTCCAAACGATAGTTATGAAAGCGATATAATGCAGTGTGATTATGCATTCGTGGCGGAGAGGTTGAGGAGAAGTAACGAGAAATTAAAGAATAGCAACGCTGCATTCGCTTGCTATGCTCTATTTTCTTCTCAAATGCTCCTGACGAGCGTTGAGCTTCAAGAGATGATAGAGAGGAATATTGTAAGGAGGGGGGCAGGAGATTGAAATAAAAATCAACTGAAATTTCGCAAAGGCGTTGGTGTAACGTGATTAACTGCATTGCCGAATTGCGTTGGCCGCACAAAAGTGAGTAAAAGGCTGAGTAAGAGGTTCGCTCTCACTTACATTGCTGCAGAGAATTTTTGAAATGCGATGAAATTATACAAAGCGCAGTTTGAAAAAAGCTAAAGTAGTAAATTAAAAAAAAAAAAAATGGAAGCGCCAAACAGAAATTCAAAATTCATTCCATGCCCGTCGTTCACGAACTAATATGAATGAGTGAAAAGTTACCGTACCTGGGCAACTCACATCACCCACCAAACGTTTGCAAAGTTAACGGTTATTTAGCCGAATGCATTGGGAAAACATTCCTATACCCAAGTGACTGTCAGGTGTTCGGGTCACTGAAAAAGCACTAGAAGCTGGGCTATGCAAAGCTGTTGCTGCTGTTGTGATTTTCATGTGCAATTAATGAGCTGAAAGTAAGCCGTCACTTCGTTTATGGAATTTTATATTAGAAATGTTCAATGTTTAACACGTTGAGTGCCGCTATAAATATAAAATTTGCATATTTCCCACGTGCCATGATTGTAATTAGTGGCGAACTCTGATGCTTTCTGTTATTCTTTTTGGAGTTGAAATACAGGGTGATCCATGTTTTATGTCGGTATGAAAACATTGAATAACTTTGAATTTATTTGAATTTATTTTTATTACTAGTATAATAATACATTATAATTTACAATAAACTGTAAGTCCTACAGAGACTATTAAAAGTCTGTTCGTAGGCTAGTAGTATTTATAATGACAATCTTACAAACTAAATATAACATTTAACAAAATAAGTTTTGTATGTAACATACGTAACATACATTTGACCTACTAACTAACTAACAACAAACTTGCTTATATCTAGCGGTTCTATGAAGAACATAAAATAATTTTATTTTTTTATTTTTATTTTTTTTTATTTTACAATGAAATAGCGCGATATTAACAAATATCATAGGTGTAAATTAGTTTTTGTTAACCAGATTTTTATATCTTTTTTATTTTTGTCGTTAATTACATCATAGGCTTTTAACCTCTTTGGAAGCTGATTAAATATTTTAATGCTATGGTTTATGTAACATTTTGAACCAATACGTAATTTACATTTTATGTGCTCAATTTGTCTATTTCTAGTATTTATTATCCTTGATAGAAAAGAATTCTTTAAGTTATTGTAATTTTGTATTAAAGCTGTAAAGTAGAACAACTTTTTTATCGAAAGAATGTTGTTAATATTTAAGGAATTATCTGTTATTGAGTTTTGTTTGCTCTTAAATATTATTTTTAATATTTTATTTTGTACTAATTCAATCCTATTTAGTTCAGATTTGTACGCACCTCCCCAAGCAACGATACCGTAAGAGGTGACTGACTCAAATAGGGCATAATAAATAGTTAATAGTTGTTCTTTGTTTAATATATATTTTAATTTGGCAAAAACAAAGATTAAATATCTATTTCGCTTAATTAAATAATTAATTTGAAGATCCCATTTTAACTTGTAATCGATTAAAATGCCAAGATATTTAGTGCTTTCAACCCGTGTTATTGGAATACAGTTACATTTACTCTTAGAATCATGATTATGCATAAATATTTTAATATTTGCAGGAACAGAATCTTTATAAACTCCAAAAGTTAGAAATACCGTTTTATTAATATTCACAGATAACTTGTTTTGACACATCCAAGTAAATATTTTATTTGCAATTAAATTTGCATTTAATTCAGCATCCTCCCAAGTATCGCCACTTATAAGAATGGTTGTATCGTCAGCATACGATATTATATTGTGAGGGTTTTTTTGGCTAAATTGTACAGAAATTAGAAAAAACAACTGATTTGTATAAGTGAGGTATTTTTATTTGGTTTGGTTACGTACAATTTATTAAAACTATTTTTTGAATACAATATCAAACAAGTGGCCCCTCTATTAGCAATCACAAACTGCGATCTTTTTTCTTCTTTTTGTCATCACCTTGTCAAGCATTTCGGGTTTTATGGCGTCGATTTCGGCACGCATGTTTGCCTTAAGCTGGTCAATATTCTGGGGCGTCTTTCGATGAGACAAAGTTACAGAAATTCTGAGGAAATGAAATCAATCCACTCGATTCGTTGACAGGTACTCGACCATTACCGATAGTCAGTGATTGCTCAGAGAAATCTTCAGTGGATATATCATTAAATAATGCAACTCTCATGTTTGTTGTCAGCTGCAGTTTCTTCACATAGCGCCATAGATTCGATGATTTAAGGCAAGCGTTTATTTCGTCAGCAGCCGTTCATCCAGGAATTACAAACACTGCGGAATAATGGCAATATCACTCTTCCACTAAGGCAGCACAATCCGGGCGTTTCTCTGGAAAACTTCAATGCGCCACAATACTCGCAAACAACGTTCATTGGCCCAATGCAAACGGTAGGATGCAAGCGGTAATCAGTGTTGCAATCATATCGAAACGCTGCTCGATTCAAATCAGCACTTGATAATTTTCTTCTTGTGCGTCGAAAATGATCTACTTGTTGATCTCTTTTATTCGTTCGACGATTTCGCATTACCAACCGAGCCGTTTTACGGGCTGCCTCGCTTTGCTCTTGTGATTGAGAAGCACGAAGTCGAGCCATACTAACGCGGTGCTCTTCACGGGCAATTCCTTGTGCTTCTTCAGTCGTTTCATTCCCAATGTTTTGTATCCTTCTTGCATTGCGGTTTTGTCGGGAAAGATTCAATCGTCTTGCTCGCGGCATTGATAATGATGATTTAAAAAGAATACAAATTACTGTGATTCTATATTTCTGACAAAATTTATATGTATTATCAAATTTTCTACTTAACCATAGACAAAATTACGTTTAGTTGCCATTTGCGTTTCTTTATTACATGTCCGATGCGTTTTTGTTATACCACATTTTATAGTGACTTCACGGAAACGCGTTCGAATGGGATAAAAAGTATCCTATGTCCGTCTCCTGATTCTAAGCTACCTCTCCACCAATTTTCAGCCACATCGGTTCAGCCGTTCTCGAGTTATAAATAGTGTAACTAACATGACTTTCTTTTATATATATGTATAGATATAGACTACATTTTTTTGTTTTTGGAAAAGTCGATAATCAAACAGATAGTGCCTTGAGTTTTGTAATGTAATTTTTCGAATTAGTTTTAAAGGTTTTTTTCGAAGATTTGGGGCTTTATTGTGAAAAAACGGTACAAAATATTTTATTCGAAGTATTGGCCATCGCTAGCTACAACTTTCGCCCATCTTTCGGGCAATTTCCGGATGCCGTTCCTCCAAAATTCTGGCCGCTGCTTGGCTATCCATGACTCAACCCATATTTTGGTAGCCTCGTACGAGGAGAACCGCTGGTCCGCCAAATCGAGACTCATATGCCGGAACAAATGATAATCGGAGGGAGCTATGTCTGGACTATACGGCGGGTGGGGTAACACTTCCCAGCCAAGCGTTCCAATGTATTTTTTGACAGGTTGAGCAACATGCGGCCGAGCGTTGTCATGTTGCAAAATAATCTTGTCGTGCTTTTTTACCGTTTCCGGCCGTTTTTCTTTCAATGCCCGGCTTAAACGCATCAATTGCAGTCGGTAACGATCCCCCGTGATTGTTTCGCTCGGTTGGAGCAGCTCAAAATATACGACGCCGACCTGATCCCACCAAATGTAGAGCATGATTTTCTTGCCCTGAATATTCTGCTTGGCCGTCGACGTTGATGCGTGGCCGGGCAAACGCCATGATTTTTTGCGTTTTGGGTTATCGTAGTGGATCCATTTTTCGTCGCCAGTCACCACCCGATGCAAAAAACCCTTCCGATTTTGTCGCTCGATCAGCAATTCGTACGTAAAAAATCGCCGTTCGACGTCGCGCAGCTTCAACTCGTACGGGACCCAATGTCCTTGCTTTTGGATCATTCCCATCGCTTTTAGACGCTTGCAAACGGTTGATTTATCAACGCCCAATGATTCAGCAAGCTCTTTTTGGGTTTGGCACGAGTCCTCGTTTACCAATTCCCCCAATTCCGCGTCCTCGAACTTTTTGGGCTGGCCAAGACGCTCCTTGTCTTCGGTGTGAAAATCACCACTTTTGAATCGTCGAAACCAGTACTCACATGTTGAAATCGACGGAGTATGGTCTGGGTAGGCCTCCTGCAGCAATTCACGGGCTTGGGCTGTATTTTTTTTCAAATTGAAGCAGAAAAGCAAAGCTTCCCGCAAATTGCGTTTCGACGGCACGAAAGTTGACATACTCGGAGCACGAAAACACTGCGTTGTTTATACTTCAGCGAAATGACAGATACTGATAAACAAAGCCTAGGGATGAGGCTTTGTCATGAATATATATTCAGTATTGCCAACGCGATAAAGTGATAAATAGCGCCATCTGTGTGTCACCTTTAAAACTAATTCAACCTCCCAATATTTCATGGGATTGAATGTATTTTGAAAATAATAAAATAGAATCAGAAAAATGTTTGAAGAATTCAAAATTGGAAAAAAAAACAAAGGGTTTTCTACCAAAAAACTGTTGTAAGCCCAAAGGGCCTTTCAACGTTACGGTTTTGCTATTAAAGTAAACTTTTCTCTCTCCACTTCATATGCAACGTAGAAAATTACAAATTACAAAATCCTGTTATTTTAGTATCTTGAAAAATACCGGAATCCTAGGATTGAAATTGCTAGTAGTAACCTGATAACAGGCTACCTCAACGGTTATATTGAACTGCATTCACATCTGCGCCGGAAATAGAAAAAATACCAACCATATCGGGAAGGCGATGGGGCATCAGAAAACATTTTATGTAGATACTTATAAATGCACTGCATATGACTGCTAAAAATGTATGTAGATATCGATCCTCTTCGAGCCTTTATTTGGTCTGGAATGTTTGAAGCCTTGGAAGTCTAAGGAAGCCTAGCAATTATGAGCTGGTGTGACTGTTGAGTAAGCGCCTATCAAAAACATGCCAGATTTAAATAAATGCGCAGCCGGTAAATGATTCGGTGCTGGAATTTAGGGATATAATGTCAGAACATGAAGTATATTTTAGATCGCAATAACTCGCCGCTCCTGTTAGGTATTGCCTTATAGAATATAGGATGAGTTCTTTGGGCAATTTGTAAATAAGACAAAAACATGGAATCGCGACAGTTTTATGTAGGAAATTTAGTGATTTAACAAAGAGAGTGTATGGATATGTGATATGTGATAGGAATTTCTCTTAGTCCAGCATTATGAGACTGCCATATTGTTTTCTCATGAGCAAAAAGTAACTTAGGTGGCAGCCACCTTATAGGTATATCTAATATTAAATTTACTATATCTAATATTAAACTGAAATAAAATAATGATAATCCCAAATTAGATTGCATGTAAAGGGTGGTTAAGTTTCAAAGGCCGGTGTTGATTTTGAACAAAATATATTTTTTTTAAGAAATTATTATCATTTCTTTTTATTATGATAATACTGGTACGGCTCAATTACGTATGGAACAAAATATCGGCCAAATAGCCGCCCCGGTCTCGGCGTCACACCTCCATCCGAGGGTCCAAATTTTTGATGACGCTGAGGCATAATTGAGGTTATATGCCGTTAATGTGCCGAATTACCTCATTCTTTAGCTCTTGAATTGTTACTGGCTTATCGACGTACACCTTTTCTTTCAAATGATCCCAAAGAAAGAAGTCCAACGGTGTCAAATCACATGATCTTGGTGGCCAATTGACATCGCCGCGACGTGAGATTATTCCGCCATCAAATTATTCACGCAAATGAGCCATTGTTTCGTTAGCTGTGTGACAAGTGGCACCGTTCTCTTGAAACCACATATCGTCCACATTCATATCTTACAATTCGGGCCATAAAATGTTCGTTATCATCTCACGATAGCGAACACTATTCACAGTAACTGCCTGACCGGCCTCATTTTGGAAAAAATACGGCCGCCAATGATGCCGCTGCCCATAAACCGCACCGAACAGTCACTCTTTGTGGGTGCATTGGTTTTTCGTCCATCACTCTTAGTTTATCATTCGCCCAAATGCGGCAATTCTGCTTATTGACGAATCCACTGAGCTGAAAATGTGCCTCATCACTGAAGATGATTTTCTTTATGAAGTGCGCGATATGCATTTTGATTTGAACGCCCGTTTTCATAATAAGCCTGAATAATTTTAACGCATTGTGCGATTGTGTGTCGTTCCATGATTCAAATTGAGTTAGTCTGGTATTGAAAAATGTCAAATGAAATGCAGAAGAAACCTTGACGTTTAGGTGTGGTTCACATTCAACATCGGCCCTTGAAATTTATAGGTTCATAATATGTCCTCTCAAAAGTGCTCTCTCTCTAATTCGCGCTACTCTTCTCTCTCTTATTTCGCTCTACTTTGTGGTATAACTCCCAACTTTGTCCCACAAACGGTTTGCTTTTGACGCTCCCGACTGACGCTCTCGAGCTGGGTTTTATTGGCTGTTTTTTTCGAACAGAAATGCATTCAAAGGTTTGTCAAAGCTTGTGGAGGGTTGACCGCTGTTGGCGATAATTTTGTCTATCAATGCAGTTTCCTTCTAGTTGCATACTGCAGTAGGCTTCGAATTCGGAACCAACCGTATAACAGTTGCTGACAAATCCACTTCACCATAAGAATATAAATAAGGAAATACTTAACATAAAAATAAATGTCAGTAGGGAATTAAGGACACAAACACCTGGCATAGCTGGCGCGTATTCCAATTTCCAGCAAAGTACGCAATTAAATGGCATTCAAAGAAACTTTCGCATTCAAATTTGCGTGTGCCACTCACAGTGATTATATTTTTTTCTATTACCTTCTTTTCTGTACTACTTTCAAACTCTCTTGGCTCACTTTTTAGCTATGATGCAATGATCATCGTTTTCATTACCATTATCGCGTTTTTTATTTACCCTCAGTTTTTTTTCTTTTTATGTCCCTTTTACTTCTGGTGTCCGTTTGCTTGCTTACCTGGCATCACATTTGTCTTTCTATTGAGCTGCTGTACTTCGTATAATGAAAATTAGCCGGAACTACTGTTTCTGAAGAAAGTTTGCAGCGCTTAAATTGCATTCATAAAGGACATTTTTTACTTACGTAAAATAGCTTTGCTTAAGCTAAAATTCAAAGGAAGGTAATGTAGCTCTTAAATAGCTTTTCTGATAAAAATCTGTACAGACGAATCTAGTTGAGGAGTTTTTATGTGATTTTCTATTTATTGTAGTATAAATTTTGCAGTGTCTTTTTGAGCTTTTGCAGTTTTGAGCTTGGCAGTGCGGGAACCAGACTTCTGCAGATATGGGATAAAGTGGATTTGTGGAATTTTGTACGTCTAATCACGGAATTCTTTCCCTTGAATGTGTTCCGCAAGAGATAAAAGGTTCGACTTTAGTTCAAACTTTCCTAGAATATGACGTGACTGTGTTTCAGTCAGAAACATGTGGTTCAGTAGAACGATTTGCATGGATGGTAATCTCATGAAGCTTTTTAATTTTGCAAAAGCAACGCTCTGTCCAGTTGAACTCCAGAGGCTTTAGGAATATTAGTAAGAGCGGCTAGTCAATGATGTGAGTTACTTGCCCACCTGAATGGCTTGCTTGGCAAAAGCGGAGATACTTTTCCGAGATGCAATGAATAAGCGCACTAGTGGGTGCCATCCAAAGGGTCAATCCAAGCATCAAATAAAAAGAAAAATAGTAAAAATTAATAAATACTACTGTGGGCAAAAAGTAAGGTGAATTTGGTTGTAAAATGAAAAATCTTTATGTATTCTTGTAAATCAATTACATCCCCTTCAAATCCACTCTCGATGAAATACACTTATGCCAATGATTTTTCCAATCTCCGAAACATGCCAAATAGTCCATTTCCAGTATAGCCATCAGCACCTTTATTCAGCTTTTATTTCCTCAATCGACTCGAAACGTGTTCCCCGGAGTGGTCTCTTGAGTTTTGGGAATAGCCAGAGGTCACACGGAGCCAAATCAGGCGAATACGGTGGTTGCGGAACGATCGATATGCGTGGAATTTTTGGAGAAATGGTCACGAAGAACGAGTGCAGTGTGAGACGGTGCATTATCGTGATGCAAAAACCAAGAGTTGTTGGTCTTTTTAGACGAATTGCTTCACGTAAACGACGCATAACGCTCAAATAATATTCCTTATTAACAGTTTGGCTAGGTGGAAGGAATTCATAGTGCACCACACCACGAAAATCGAAAAAAAAACTGTCATCATGACCTTTATTTTTGAACGACTTTGACGTGCTCTTTTCGGTCTGGCCTCGCCTTTAGCACGATATTCGCTTGATTGCTCGGTTGTTTCAGGGTCGTAAGCATAAATCCAAGCCTCATCTCCCGTAATGAGGCATTTGAGCTTGTCCTGATAGCCTGAAAGCATTGTTTCACACAAATCAACGCGGCGACTTTTTTCCAAGAAATTGAGAGTTTTCGGTACCAAATGAGATTTGACTTTTCATAGGCCCAAATGGTCTTTCAAAATGGTTTTCACAGATCCCCCTGATATTCCGATCATATCAGTAAGGTCTTTAACAGTCAAACGACGATTTTTGAGCACTAACTCCTTCACTTTATTGACGTGTTGGTCATCTGTTGACGTCGATGGTCGTCCGGAGCGCTCCAAGTCATCAACACGTTCTCGACCCTCTTCGAAGTCTTTGTACCACTTACAAACATTTTTCTGCGACATGGTCGAATCACCAAATGCCTTCTGCAACATGCTAAACGTTTCCGCAGCAAACAAAATTTGATGGCACTTCTCTGCTAAATCAAATCAGACATTGTAAAAGCCGAAAAATGCACTCTTGGTTGTTTGGTAAACACAAGCGTAAATATATTACTGATAATGACATTCACATGAAAGTTGGCCTAGGTGTTACTAACAGTGCTGCCAACTCATGAAAACAATAACTAGAGCGAAATTTTAATCCCGCGAAGTTTGACAAATAAATTCACCTTACTTTTTGCCCACAGTAAAAAGTAAAATAAAAAGAAGCAGTTTGAAAAAATTCTCATTAGCAGACATCATTTTTTGAGCTATTGTTTTTCTGGTCAAAGGAAACCACTCCCCCTCTTCTGCCGCCACCAGTAGTTGCTATATCAAACACATTCCGCTTAGACCGGGCTATTTAAATTTCGAGCCCATTTGAGATACATATATCGCGCATAAGCAGCGCAGCGTCCTAGGAAGTACTCATTAGCTTCGCTTAACTTAGCCTGAGAAGGGTTGCCTCAGTGGCTTGTTTGCTCTATCCATAAGTGGGCTCCTATTTTGCGAGCCAATCGCATTTTCACTAATGACTGCCATTTACTTATAAAAGCATAGCTTTTCTAATTGCCCCATTTCGTGTGCGTATTCGGAAACATGAAGCATGTCAACACATTTGCAACCTCTTGATGCAGCTGTTGAAAAAGCGTATCAAACTTGACCGGTCCACTTAGTTATTTTTTTCTTTTTTTTTTTTTTTTTGGATTCTTTGCTCATATTTCTCTTGATAATTAACCCTTTTTTGGATGCTTGGCGCACGCGCTTCTGCTTTATTTGCCTTTGCCCTTGCCTTTGCCATGCACTTCCATGTTTTCCGGCCCATTTGTATTACATGCGGGACATCAAATTTAATTTGCATAATTTGTGTTGCGGTCAAAATACAAATTTACTTAGAGCCAGCGGCTATGTGTACGGGGCCGAGAAGAAAAGAAAATAACGGAAATGGTGGAAAATGGAAAGGAAGAATAAAGAAAAATGTTGCAACTGTAAGCTTTTGTTTGTTTTGAAATCCTTTTTGTTGGAAAGAAAAATTATTATTTCCCACTTGCGCGACTTCTCCCCAGCTGCTTGTCCGCCAGCAACTAGCAATCAGTAGTTTGGATGTGAAAAGTAGCTGCTTAAGTGTGCTTGGCATTTGAAAGAAAACAAAAAGGTCATTCTACAAGTATTATATATACCACACATACATCTACACGCACATCTACTACGCGAATGTAGCTTTCTGCTTTGCTTTTGCTTTGTCCCATTTGTATTTAGCCTGACTGCCAAGCGCGCTGACACTCATAATAGTTTCAACATCTTGTTGTTGCTGGTGTGAATCAACACGTCAACACTTGAGTGAATTGCTATACGTGACCTGGTTTACTGTTACAAATTCGTTCGTAAATAGCTTCGTGCCACACAGCAACGGTGTAGGTCAATAAATACAGGCTGTATGTATGTGGATATGTTTGTGTGAGTGCTGAAATGAAATATTTCGCTAAAATTTAAGATAAATGCTTTAATCTCCGAGACAGCTGATGAAGAGTGTGCCACTTGAAATCTGACAGCATTTCTCGCCTCATAACTCGAGTGCGATTATATGGAAAGTTCACTCACTGAAAGTGTAGTTAGTAGCGTTTTATGGTAAACACAGAGAAGTCGCTTGCTTTTAAAATAAAATTTATTCAGAGGAAAAGAAAATAATTGATGTTGCTAATTTGAAATAATACAAAGTTACTCCTAGGCAAATAAGGTATGGAAAAAAAAATAAAAACAGTAAATTAAAAAGTTTAGGAGGGATTGGAGATAAAGCACAAAGAGATAAAGAGAATTGTTTAATTGTTTAGCTGCTAGTGACTTTACCACAACTTCGGCTATTCCACTGTCTAGCAAATAATAATGGCATTAATTTTCTGGCGAAAATTTTAAAAGATGTGCATAATACATTCTGTCTAAAAAGTACCGGGAATCGTTCAGTAAAACGCAAAATAAATGTTTAATCAACAAAATTTACTACTGTGGGCAAAATTACTTTTTTTTTATTTATTTGTCAAACTTCGCGGGATTAAAATTTCGCTCTAGTTATTTTTTTCATGAGTTGGCAGCACTGTTAATAACATCTGGGCCAACTTTCATGTGAATGTCATTATCAGTAATATATTTACGCTTGTGTTTACCAAACGACCAAGAGTGCATTTTTCGATTTTTACAATATCTGATTTGATTGAGCAGAGAAGTGCCATCAAATTTTGTTTGCGGAATGAAATTTCGGCTGCGGAAACGTTTAGCATGTTGCAGAAGACATTTGATTCGACCATGTCGCAGAAAAATGTTTATAAGTGGTACAAAGACTTCAAAGAGGGTCGAGAACGTGTTGATGACTTGGAGCGCTCCGGACGACCATCGACGTCAATAAAGTGAAGGAGTTAGTGCTCAAAAATCGGAATATCAGAAGGATCTGTGAAAACCATTTTGAAAGACCATTTGGGCCTACGAAAAGTCAAATCTCATTTGGCACCGAAAACTCTCAATTTCTTGGAAAAAAGTCGTCGCGTTGATGTGTGTGAAGCAATGCTTTCAGACTATCAGGACAAGCTCAAATGCATCATTACGGGAGATGAGACTTGGATTTATGCTTACGACCCTGAAACAACCGACCAATCGAGCGAATATCGTGCGAAAGGCGAGGCCAGACCGAAAAGAGCACGCCAAAGTCGTTCAAAAATAAAAGTCATGATGACAGTTTTTTTTCGATTTTCGTGGTGTGGTGCACTATGAATTCCTTCCATCTGGCCAAACTGATAATAAGGACTATTATTTGAGCGTTATGCGTCGTTTACGAGAAGCAATTCGTCTAAAAAGACCAGAATGATGGGCCAACAACTCTTGGTTTTTGCATCACGATAATGCACCGTCCCACACTGCACTCGTTCTTCGTGACCATTTCGCCAAAAATTCCACGCATATCGTTCCGCAACCACCGTATTCGCCTGATTTGGCTCCGTGTGACTTCTCAATATTCCCAAAACTCAAGAGACCACTCCGGGGAACGCGTTTCGAGTCGATTGAGGAGATAAAAGCTGAACCGAAGAAGGTGCTGATGGCTATACCGGAAATGGACTATTTGGCATGTTTCGGGGATTGGAAAAATCGTTGGCATAAGTGTATTTCATCGAGCGGGAATTGTTTTGAAGGGGATGAAATTGATTTACAAGAATAAATAAAGATTTTTCATTTTACAACCAAATTCACCTTACTTTTTGCCCACAGTAGTATTTCGTCGCCTTCAAAATAGGCTACATTCGAAGCAATACGCCAACGATTAGACCACTCATCAAAGCACTTTTTAAATGCGTTCTTAAGCTCCTTCAGCGAATTCTCTTTAATGGCCTCTATCGACTCAAAGCGGGTAAAGGAAAAAGTCACAGGGATCTACATCCAGTGAATACAGTGTTTTTTTTTTTTGTTTTACGAGGAGGAAGCATCGAAAGCCTAACCCCGTCAGTATGGGACTTTAATCCGAACTAAACCTCCTACCGTCAAAGTACCGATCCCCCCGGTACAACCGTTAAGAATTCGTCGGGAGCCGGTTTGAACACTAAACTCAACGTCCGTTATTGTCCTGATGCAATCCGTCCAAAGTAGCATCTGCTTGTTACCACCCACTGTTTAGGTCATCTGATGAGAGAGCCACCCCTGTCATAACAGTACTCCCCAACCCACCATGTCTCTGTCCATACCACAGAAAGGTAAGTTTCTATGTCTGGCATCGTCAGTTTACCTGCATCCAAATAAAATGTATCTAGAAAGTGGTCCTACAGCACAACCGTAAGTTATTGTACTAAATATACTACTACAGGAAAAGTTACTACATCTACTACTATGGAATTTCAGCTATTTAGTGCTATGCTTTCGCTTTTTCGCCTTCTCTCCATTTGTCTCAAATCATTGAGCACGAACGCTGACAATTTTTTGATACAATCCCATACTTCTTTAGATTTTAGCATGTGTGGAACAACATTGTCCGGTGTTATTGGTTCTGCTATTTGGTTCTCCAAAAACTCTCGTTCTTTATTTCCGCATTTTCATTAGCCTCGGCACAAAATGAGCATATAACTCCATCATCATGGCCATGCTTGTGAAGGTATTCTCTAAAACAACCATGTCTCGTCAGGAACTGCGTCATATAAAAGTCGACATTCCCATGTTTTCTATCGACCCTCCCTTTGGTTGCTATGTTAGAGTGTCTTTGCCATTTAGATAGACTCTCGTATCGGGTTTCTTTGCGCTCTTCAGCTATTAACGACCTGCCAAGGCTTCGGCTTTTGTCGTATATTCTCTTACTTTCCAGAGCCATTATATCTGGAGGCATTATGCCAGAAATTACCCCAATAGCTTCATGGGATACAGTGCGAAAAGCACTTGCGACTCTAATAGCGCTCAGTCGAAAGTCCGCGTATCCGATTAATTGGACTGCTTTTGGCATTGGGATGCGGAGGATTCCGTCGTAGAGCACATTCCACAATAGAGGGTCCAGCACAGAGCCTTGCGGTACTCCCCCAGTTACTCTATATTGCTTAACTTCTTCGTCTGTGTCATAGAGTAGTATTCTATCCGACAGGTAGCTTTTTATAAAACGCAATAGATATGGTGGTGTGTGCAGGTTCCCTGAAGCTTGCATAATGTGGGACCACCATGCATAGTTAAATGCATTTTTTACGTCCAATGTTATGACGGCGCAATACTCCGTGGTACCATGCACCCATCTTGTTCCTTCAATGGCATTTTCCGCTATTAATGTAAGCTTTTTTATTGCATCAATAGTCGAGCGCCCCCTGCGGAAACCATATTGGTTGTCGGACAAGCCTTTTTTTTCAATAAGGTCCTGCTCCAAACGATCAGCAATACGCCGTTATAGTGGTTGTTCGACGATATTTGTCGAGTTCTTGGTCAAAAAAGCGTTCACAATATGAACCTTATGGGACGGTGCGTTATCATGGTGCAAGATCCATGAGTTTTGTGTCCACAAATTGAGCCGTTTCCTACGCATATTCTCTCTCAAACGTCACATAACCTCCAAATAATATTCTTCTTAATACCGTAGAATCATTTGGAACGAATTCCGAGTGCACAACACCGTGCTAATCAAAGAAAACGAGTAGCTTGACTTTCACTTTTGACCGACTTTGACGTGCTTTTTTGGGTTTCGGCTCATTGGTTAGCAAATAAGCTCTATTTGAGTAAGATTTAATTTTCACTTATTTACTTATTTATTAATCCACAAACAGGATGCTTGCAGACTATTTAACAGATCGATACAAACAAAGACCTTGTGACAGAAGTCTTATATGTAAATTCCAAAAAGTGAAGTAAAATTAAGGAAAATCAAAGTCTAAGAAAAAAGAATAAGCATTACGGGGGTTCGGTGGTCTAGAGCAGGAAAATTAAGGGTATTTTTAGAAATTTTCTTTTACAATAAAAAAATGAAAAACGATATTTACATTTTTTAGGCTTTTTATTTAACTTTTTTTTACATACAAAAATAAAAAAAAAAATGTTTAACTAAAAAAAAATTAATTGAAAAAAAATTTTTTTAGGCTTTTTATTTAACTTTTTTTACATGCAAAAATTAAAAGAAAATTTTAATTTAAAAAAAAATTAATTGAAAAAAATTTTTTTTTAATATTTTTGAATTAAAATTTTTTTTTTTTAATTTTTTGTTATTACAAATTTTTTTTTATTTAAAAATTTTTTTTTTATATAATTTGCAATTTTTTGTTTTTGAGTTTTTTGTAATTAGGTACACATTTTTTTTTATTTACAAATTTTTTTTTAAATAATTTGAAAAATGGTGCTGAAGTTGACCCTCCCGAGAAATTGACCCTGAACGGTGTTGTCTATTTTGGCTCTTCTATTATCTGAAACACAAAAACCAAAAAAATTATTAGTATGACTGTCCCGCTACTAGAATAAAAAAAAATTTACAAATGGCGCGGTTTTGAATTTGACACTCTACAACTCGGTTTTTTAATCAGTTTTTTAATAAAAAAAATTTAAATAATTGAAATAATAATATGATTCTAATATGGGCGATATCCATTGATGTTGTGAACAACAAATTGAAATTTCAGACGGTTCGGTTTAATATGATTTCGTTTTTTTTGTACAACACCAGGCCGAAAAAGGACGTTTCGAGATAAATTAATTTAAACTTTGAGAAACACTAGCATGCGCACCGCTCTTTACCTAGTTAATTGGCTGTGGAAGCTATAATATTGGGAATTTCCTTATGAAAATTTCACAGTATGTTCTAAAGAAACAATACTTCCGAAATACTGAAAAAATAAAAATTCGATTTTTGGAAATTTCTACACCACCGGGTCCCCTTAAGTTGAGCTAGCGTCCTTCTAAAAGGAGCATTCATTCAATAAACAGTTCTAGCGATGCCCACAAAAAACAATTCAGTGCAACGGAAAATCCGTGAGGGAACATTAAAATTAATTCTATTGAGCTGATACTGCCCGTATCTATTGAGCTCGCACAGATATCAAAGACAAAACACATCGGCTACAGAATACGCCTAGGCTCTACGGACAGTCGATTTATTAATAAGCAACGAGAGCGATAGGACGGAATGGGATCAACGAATTTCATCGAGTGCACAAAAGCTTTCTGAGCAGACTCGAATCTTCTAATATAGGCTGCATGAAACGGAGTCCAAACAAATGCCGCGTATTTTAACCTGGAACAACATCTTTTATTGTAAAAAAAAAAATTCCTGAAAATACTCTAAATTTTCGATCTTTAGACCAACGGGACACCTTAAGGTCCTGGCCTGATTTGAAATGGTGTTTTTGGGTAATCTTTTAAAAGTGTGTGGAACGGCAATGAAAACGATTTTTCAGAATTGTTTTGAGTATTTTATATTTTGATCCATTGCTAAAAAATAAAAACTTTTTTTTGGTCATACGAGGTTCATTCAAAAAGTTGTGAGCCTTCAAAAAATGGTCTTCAAACAAAGGTATGCCGTTGGCAACACCAATTCCGGGACTCTCAGATGTCTGAAATCAAAAAGCCCGAAAGGATGTTATTTAGTATGAATGTCGTTATCGTACGATCTTCAAAAAAAATTGACAAAATGGCGGCCGTTTAAAAATGAAAAATCGTTTCTTGATCCTTTTTTTGATCCCAAAGGTCTGAAAAAAATACTGAACAAGAAAACAAGATTTTTTAGTTTTGTTTTGAGTATTTTATTTCTTAATTTATTGGTAAAAAATAAAAAAAATTGATTGGTCCTACGAGGTTCGTTCCAAAAGTTGTCAGCCTTCAAAAACTGGTCTTCAGTTGGAAAATGAACACAGATAGAGCCGGTTTTACTGAACCGATTTTGAATACTAAGCATAATTTTTTTCTAAATGATCGTGCTTCACACAATAACGACATCAATATCATGTCATTTAAATTTTATTGCATCAAAATCGGTTAAGTAAAACCGGCTATATCAGTGTTCATTTTCCATGTGAACACCAATTTTTGAAGGCTGACAACTTTTTGAAGGAACCTCGTAGGTCCAAACAAAACTTTTTATTTTTTAGCAATTAATCAGGAAATAAAATACTTAGAACCAAAATAAAATATCTTTTTTGTTTCCGTTTTACGCGCCTTTAAAGAAACACCCCACAAACAGCATTTTAAATGATGCGAGAGCCTTAAGGGTTTCCCTCATCCTTAACGCTCATTTTACATACCTGCCGCATATTCCTTACAAAGTCATTACAAAAATACTTATTTTATTGTATACGTAGACCTTTGAAATTGCATGAAATAATTCTTGAAAATTCTTGATAGTATAAATCGGTGCAGCAACGCTTTTGCGTGAGCTACCAAAAGGCGACTCTCATTAGTGGACGGTAAGAGTGAAATTAGGCATAGCTTTTCTTGGCAGTTGTGTAATTAACCTCATATTTTTTTAACGTGATTAATGTACTTAAAAAAAGGCAGGAAATCAACATATTTGGTAAATTGTTTTTGTTTTTTATTTGTTTTATTTTTTGTTGATTCGGAAGTTAAGAATAACACAGCAGTACCATGTAATTTAACCCCTTCTTTGTTGCAACCAATGGTTAGTGTAATTTTAATAAATAATGGATTTCTTATCAATGGGCTGGGATAATAATAATAGCATAAAGTATACATATCACTTTGCTTGGTTTAAGTTAGAATAATTTATTACTTTGTCCAATAATATGCTTTTGATATGCACTAAATTTCATTAGGCGACAGGTACTTCGGGATTCAGAAATCCATTATTTATACTTCAACCACTTTTTTGTACGTAATTCCAAATTAGCGGGCAATACTAATACTAAAAAAATAAAGTGTATATGAAATATATTATATATTCAGAAGTATTAGAAAGCTGCGTTTTTTACCTTGTATTTAATTGACCGCCTTATATGCACCCCAAAAGCGAAATAATTTCATGGGACAAACCAACTTTATAATTTTTCTGCTCAAATAGTTGCATCAGGTATTTAAATGTGTGCACAAACTAGTTTATTTCACCAGGTAGTTTGAAATTATTTTGACTTTTGCTAAAAGTTTGGTTACGAGTTGTTTGATCGTTACTTAAAATCTGAATTTCTTGACGAAAACAGTTGTAAGTAGCAAATGGTTTCGTTAACATTTTATTTCGTTTTGCGACAGTTGCGTGATATTTTTGTATATATTTCACACTTTAAAAGATTCCTTAAGGCAAGTTGAGTAATTTTCAGTAGCAAAAAAATGACTTCAATGTGGGGGAAATAACTTTTTAGGGCGCTATGCCAAGAGGAGTGCAGCTATCTACCGAGGAGGGCCTTAGTGTTTTAGCTTATAGTGACTCGGGAGTCTCAGTTTTTTTTTTTTTTTTTTTTTTTGGCGGTGAGGTTGGGTTAAAAATGCCTTCGCACCATATAGTAACCGTCGCTACTACGTGTGTGGTGAATCCACTAAAAATATCCCCCCTCTTCTCTTGGAGTTTTCCCTCCACCCCGGGACTGCTTCCGCATTGCTTCGAGGTAGAGGGCCAAGACGGCGTCCTAAGAAGGACACTTACTTACTCACCCTGCGTCCAGGGTCGCCTGTTTTGAGAAACCTATGCTCAATGCTCTTCAGCATGACTTTCCATTTCTCGCTTCTTTTTTCGGATAATATCCTCTACAAAATTTGTGACGGCATTCCATTTTTCTTCGTCTATCATCATTTTGTCGATAATTTCTTCAGGTGTAAATACACCAATAGCTCGTTGTAGACCTGTTCTCTCTACGTTCCACCTCTCGCATTCAAAGAAGGTGTGCTCCGCATCATCATACTCAGTATCTCCATATATGCAGTTTGGTACACATTTTTACCCATTCGCCACAAATACTTGCGAAAGGACCCATGTCCGGACAAAAACTGTGTGAGGTAATAGTTAAACTCATCGTACTTTCTTTCCACCCACTTTTTTAGATCGGGTATTAGTCTCGCTGTCCATCTACCATACCGTTCAGAGTTCCATCTTGTTTGCCAAAGTGTAAGTGTTTGGACTCTAATGTCGGAGAAACGTAGTACTGGGATTCCTGTGTTTTTTGCCTCCCATCTCCGTTTGCCCTCTTGTGCTAGAATATCTATAGGGATGGTTCCGCTGGTAACTAACACCGCTGCTTCAGATACTGTTCTATATGACGAAGCCACTCTGAGAGCGCAGGTGCGTTGCACAGATTGCAGAGTTTTCCGCCGGCATTGCACCCTTAGCGAATCTGCCCATATTTCGCATCCGTATAAGAGAATCGAGTTCGTCGTGTCCATTAAAAGTTTTCGCTTGTTCTGCGTTGGACCTCCAAGGTTTGCCATGAGCTTACTTAACATGCCACTTACTATGGCAGCTCTTGTGGCAGCATGGTTTATATGCGCCCAGTAGGTTAGCCTTGTGTCTAATTGCACTCCACTCTTTTTGTCGATAAAGTGGCATCGAGTACTTGTATGTCTACTTCTAATGGGATACGTCTGTTCGTTAGAAGGATTAGCTCTGTTTTCTCTGTGGCCAGCTTTAATCCATGGCCTTCTAGCCATGTCTGAACTCAGATCATCACCTGATTTAACTTTCTTTTAGCTTCGTCAGTGTTCCGGGCGATTATTACAGCCGCAATGTCATCTGTGTATCCCACCAAATGCACATCCTCGGGCATCTCTATTCGAAGGATTTCATCGTAGCTTATATTCCAAAGTTCAGGTCCGAGTATTGATCCTTGGGCCGCACCTGCTGTCTCAGTTCAGCAAACAGCGCTAGGTAGGTAGGTAGGTAGGTAGAAAAATCCCGTTGGATATGGAAAAATTAAAAGAACTGCTACAAAGCCTACGATTGGCGATAGGTGGAAGAGAGAAATAAGACGATTGGTTGCCAATAAAAACATCAGCCCTAACCAAATTAGATGCAAATTTTTGCCCAATGTAGCGAAGAGAAAAATACTACAGATTTTAAGTGAAGATTCGAATTGGAAATATCAAAATGGACTGGCTAAACCAAAGCTTTGGCTTAGACAGAAGGTGGCGTTAATCGGGGTTAACGACTTCGTTCAGAATTATCTCAGGAATTAAGTGCATAATTTAAGCGGATTAGGGGATTTTTCGATGGCAACATTGCCGAAAAATTACAGTCAATATCTATTGTGAATGAAAAATAATGTAACTTTTAAAGAGAAGAAGAAGCAAAACTGAATACAATGCTAGTTTACTCTAAAATGTTCGAAATTACATTAAGGGGTTAAAAGTAGAATTAAAAAAAATTGTATTCTTTGTTTTAAATTTTCTTGTTTTAAGTGAATCCGACAAATAATTTTTGAGTTATTCAACAATTAACAAAGGGCACTCCAGAGCAGATAGCAAAACTTTAAATGCGTTTTTCTCAAAACTATGTTTTTGAAGAAGTGATCGCTGTAACTTAAAAACCGCTTAATAGATTTCAATAAAATGTATACTGATTTTAAAAAATATAAACAACTCGTGCCTGATCGAAGGATTTTTTTCAAAAATTTCAATTTTTTTAAACAATTTATTGTCGGTTTTTAAAAAAAAAGCTTTGATCAGGCACGAGGTTATCTATCAATAAAACTAATTTCTCTCGTTCGATTGAGTTTAGATGAATCTCCAAGGACTTGAGATGATCACCACAAGAGACGGGCTCCACACAAACAGCGATAACTTTTACAATTATTAATTGTTTTTTTGAAAGTTTTGCTAAAGTCCAGTCGAAAAATGATGTATGAACGCTATGTTTTTATTTTTGTAAAATAAAGCAATTGACTAGCAAGAAAAGAAATTGTTGAAAATCATCATATTTTCGGGCCTATGACTATCCCTAATCCCATAATTGTTTTTAGGCCCTTTAGCTATTGCGGCACAGAGCGGCCCCATGGATATTAACGTCGCTGCTCGAACCAAAGATTGTTTGACGCTCTCTAAATTTCTGTGAGGTCTTCGACAGGTCAGGTTCTCCAATTCTGACTACAAAGTGTAGTCCAATAGATTCAGATCTGGGCTTCCAGACAGCCTGTCGTCTGCCGCTTTGAACCCAGGAATGCTTTTTCGGATCCAATGCTGTGTAGTTTTAGCCTTATGGGCTGGATTGAAATCTTGTTGGAAGATCCAACGCTCCTCATTGAAGAGAGTAGAGCTTAACTGCTTCACCACGCCTTCTAGGACATCCGCCTGGTACCCATTTTTCACGGTCTTAACCACTTTTTCGCAGAAATGAAGAGATTTTAAGCCTTTACAGGATACTCCCCACAAAACCATTACGGGGGCTGGATTGTGGCCACGCTGTACCCTTGGAACAACATTTTTAGCGTCTTTAAAAGTTTTAGCATAATTTTGTCATTTTGCTTATTACAAATTTCTTCAACAGTAAAAATTTTCTCATCTTCACCGAAGAAGCCGCTTTAGTCTGTCGAGACTAATTTTCTTGAACCAGTTTTCGCTACCATGAAAAGACCCCAATTTGTTTTATTTCGTATAAGATGAACACAGAAAATCACGTTGAGCTTTTAAATAATGTTTCATTAAATTTTCCCGAGAAACTTCACGTTGTGTCTTGGGCGTATCAACAGGACAGCTTATTGCATCTTAAAAAAGCTATGCAAGCGGAGCAGGCAAACATCGCACATTTATTCTAAAGAGTTTTCCACTAAGAGGTGTTATGATCAATAGTTTCGTTGCTTGTGCGGCACGTAGCGCCGTCTTGTTGAAAATAAACGCTGTCCAGATCAAAACCATCGATAGCGCAATCTATTCACCGTAACTGTTACGCCCGCTTCATTTTCGAAAAAGTAAGGTCCAATGACTCCGCCGGACGATAAACCGCACCAAACAGTCACACATTGAGAATAAAGAGGCTTTTCAACAATAACTCTTAGATTTTCCGAGTCCCAGCTCCGACAATTTTGCTTGTTGACGAATCCACCAAAGTGGAAATAGGCCTCATTACTCAAGATGATTTTTCGATGGAATTCTGGATCATTTTCATGCATTTCAACGACCCAATCACCAAAGACACGACCTTGTTTATGATTGGCCGGCTTGAGTTCTATGTTAACTGGACTTTATAAGCCTTAAAACCCAAATCTTTATACAAAATACGGTGTAATGATGATTTGTGGAATGCCTAATTCTAAAGAACAATGATGAATGGACAAACCTGGGTTTTCTTCAACACATTCGGCTACAACAGAAATATTTTCGGCTGTTATTGAGCGACGTGCTCGGGTTTTATTCTTCACATCACTAACTTGTCCCAACAGCTCGAATTTTTTCATAAATTTCTGTATTGCGGTCCGACAAAGTGCTTCACGATGACCCAAAAATGTTCGAGTTTTATGAACCAACTGTGGCAAATTTTCATCATTTTTATAGTGAATTTTAATAATTTTAATGCGTTGTTTAAGAGTGTATCGTTCCATTTTTATTAATGGCGTGGTTTCTACTTGTCAAATATCAAGAAATGTCAGCTTCAAAAGTGGGATCTACCGAAATAGCGGACTATTCAAAATAACACCTGTTATTGGAAAACCCTTTAGTAGTGGGACATAGCTACAGTCATACTGATTAATAATGTTTTTGTTTTGGTTTTTATGTTTCAGATAAATAGAAGAGCCAAAATGGACAACAACAATATATTTTCTAAAAGATATAAATTACTGTTTAACAGTTACAGTTAGGCGGATCTCAAAAGAAACTCTCGTATTTAAAAATAATTACTAAATACTGGTTTAGGGAAAAATGTCGTATTTGTGATCGAAATTTGACGCTTTATTTAACGTACTTAGAATTATCCGATTCAAGTCAAATATGATAAATTATAATACTCCCCCTCCTTATTTGCAAAAAACTCAGACAACCAGTTTTCGCAAGCCTCTTTTGAGGCCAACTTGGTATCACCAAGGGCGTTTTGCATGGACCGGAAGAGATGATAGTCACTTGGTGCCAGGTCCGGACAATATGGTGGGTGCGATAGGACATCCCATCCGAGCTCCCGTAGCTTCTGGCGGGTCATCAAAGATGTGTGAGGACGAGCGTTGTTCTGGTGGAACACAACACCATTCCTATTGACCAATTCTGGCCGCTTCTGGTCAATCGCCTGCTTCAAACGGTCAAGTTGCTCACAGTAGAGGGCCGAATTAAGAGTCTGACCATAGTTGACCAGCTCATAGTGGATAATTCCCTTCCAATCCCACCAAGCATACAGCAAAACCTTCCTGGCGGTCAATCCGGGCTTGGCGATGGTATGACCACGATCTTTTTCGCTTGGCGTTGTCGTACGTGATCCACTTTTTATCGCCAGTCACCATCCGCTTCAAAAATGGGTCAAGTTCGTTCCATTTTAGCAGAGAATCGCAAGCGTTGATTTGGTCCAAGAGATTTTTTTGCGTCAACACGTGTGGGACCCAAACATCCAGCTTTTTTTGGAATGCAATCTACTGCAAATGGTTCCAAACGGTTTTGTGGTCTACACCTAGTTCCTGACTAATCGAGCGAATGCTCACATGCCGGTCTCTTTGGTCTCTTTCAACGATTTTATCAGTCTCTACGACGATTGGCCTACTAGTACGGGGTGCATCTTCGACATCTACTACACCAGAACGAAATCGATCGAACCAACGCTGTGCTGTACGAATCGTTACAATATCAGGCCCATAAACTTCACAAATTTTTGCCACCGCCTTCGTTGCATTTTTACCTCTTCGTAGCATTTTTACCTCTAAGATAGTAAAACGTAAAATATGACGAATTTCTTGCTTGGTGGACTCCATCTTTGACGCGCTATAACTTAAGACTGAAACGTACGATCACATCACTGTCAAAGAGACACTTGTAGTACAGATTGTCGTCTTCAAATCGCCGTTTAGTGTGACCCGAGGCAGCAAGTACAACGCAAGATATGTTTAAATGTCGCGCTCAATTGACAAAATACGACATTACTTTTTCCTCAACCCAATATAAATATGTATGGAAAAATTGATATAAAAATGTAAATGTATAAATATATAATATATACTACGAGTTAATCACATACCCTGTCAGAAATCAAAACAGATTAACGAAACCAACGCAAGACAAGTCTTGTCGAGGCCCTATGCTCCCGAGTGGAGTGAACAAGGAAAAAATAAATAAAATAAAGCTGACTGGTGTGAATGTAGCTCTACAAATAAATTTCTCTTCAAATTCTCTTCAACTTTTGTGCGCCCAAAGATATTTTTTGCATTCTTAATGCCATTTTCAATGATAAACAAAAATGTATTCGTAAACATGTTAAGTGTTTACAAAGTTATAAATATCAAGGAAAATTGGCACATAAACAGTGCTAAATAAAATATCTGTGCCAATGCGTTCGTGTGTATTTTTTAATATTTATGAAGCGAGGGTGGAAATGGAAATTAGCACAGGGTTACTGTAGAGTTTGTAGCCGATAATAATAAAGGGTATTTCAAAGGACGGGCCTAAATGTTGTTTTGGAATAAGACATTTAAAAATTTAGATTCCTTCAGCGTTCACTACTTTCATTCAAAGTATGGCTCCTAAAGCTCAAATAAAAGTCAACTCATGAATGCCGAATTGTTGAGAATGCCGAGGTGTCGATGTTGAAGGTTGTTTAGCAATACTTTGCGCTACAGCAGCAGCAGAAATATTTTCAACAGAATATCCAGTTTTTGTTCTGCAAGCCCTTTTTTATACTCAACGGCACCAGTTTCTTCAACCTTTGAATTGTCGACGCATTCGGACGATTATTTCCACCAAAAAAATCACAAATTTTTCGATTTGTTGATCTTAAAGATCGGTCATTTTAATAATAAGGTTCAATAATTTTAACGCGTTGTTCGATCGTGAAAAATAATAAAGGGTTTTCCAATAACAGATGTTATTTTTGATTGCGCTATCGAGATTGATGATTAACGATTTTTTATGGCCGGAATTGGGTGGTATTGATCTGAAAAGCATTTATTTGCAACGAAACGGCACTAAGAGCCACACAAGCCACGAAACCGTTGATCTTTTACGGGAAAAGTTTCGGACCGTGTTATCTCTCGAAGAGCTGATCACAATTGGCCACCGAGATCTTGTGATTTAACACCTTGTGACTTTTTTCTTTGTGGCGACGTGGAAGAGAAGGTCTACGCCAACAGCCCAGAGTCGATTCATGGCCTCAGAGATGGAATTCGTGAGGCTATCGAGGACATGGGGCAGCCATTTTGCAATTCGGTTATGGAAAATTTCATGAAAAGGATATTGTCCTGTAAGCGTAGTCGTGGTGGTCATTGTCCTGATGTTATTTTCCACTATTAACGGCATACCTTCCTCGTTATGTAAGAATGAAATAAACATTCGGTCATTTATATTAGAAAATAGCATTTTTCTTTGAATATCAAAATAACACCTCTTATTGGAAAACCCTTTATATCTGTATACTTGAGAAATGTCAAAGATGACGTAAAAAAGTACCGCTTAGGCGTTAATTAATATATTTTAGAATAAAAGTAAGCGACGGCTTGCAGAGCGACTAAGCGAGCGGAGCTTTAGATGTCAGACAAACGCGCATATCCAGCTTATCATAAATAATAAACGTATGCATGTATACAAGAAATTTGTTTTTCGCTAGTGATTACGTTGTTATTCTGTCTGCAAGCGAACAATGGAGAGTTTCACAGAAACTCTTCTCAGAAATATTGCTGCCTGCTCTAAGGCAGAACATGAAACTGGCTTTTATTGGTGTCTAAGTAGAAGAGAATGGTTTCGTTTGCTCCGCTTCAGGTTTTATGCTGGTAATCTGTGAATAAGAATCTGCAATACCAGGTTTATGCCTGTGAAACTGGAATTAAAAAGCTGTAAGCCAGTTTTACAGCCAACGACAAGCAATCTTTTGACGAGTTTTGATTATTTTTTGCATGTTCCTTCATTTTTAATAACAGCATAGCTCATGGTTAACAAAAACAAAATAAATCCAAGTTTCAAACGAATTAATGAAATGGTTTTTATATGGAAAATATGCGCAAAATCGTCTGGAAAAAAACCTGAAAAAAATTAATGTGATTTTTTACCATCTTCAGACTTGTGCTTTATTATACTAATATTTCACAAGCTGTAAAATTGCATACCAAAAATCTTTCTGCAAAACATAAATGAAATCCGTAGAATTGGAATGAAAAGTTGGTCGAATTTTTCTCATTTTTGTATTGTATAAAATTTTGTATTATAAGGGTTTTATTAGACAATGAACTATGAGTTTATACAAAAATAATAAACATTAAAAAAAATAATAGAGGAATTATATTAATTGTAAGAATGTTGATGTGCGGGGTGTATGCTTATGAAATCAGAATTTACACTAAGCTGACATTCAATACAAAAGTATGTTGAATGTTGAGCTCATGATTTATGCTTCTGATCTCTGCCAAAAGCATGCAGTTCAAGGGGTTAGGGGTAGCCAGAGGCCCGAAAAAATTATGATTTTCAATAAGTTTTTTATGCTAGTCAAATGTTTTACACAAAAAAAACATAGCATTAATACATCATGTTTCGACCAGATTTTAGCAGAATTTCAAAAAAAAAAATTAAAAATTTTAAAAGTTATCCCTATTTGTGTGGAGTCCGTTTCTCTCCAGAAGTCTCTTGCGGTGATCATCAGCAGTCCTTGGAGATTCATCTCAAATCAAGTGGACAAAGAAAACTAATTTTCTTCTT
>JAYXIM010053521.1:0-13526 GCA_037575425.1 Anastrepha fraterculus
GTGTTAGAGGAAATTAATAACGTTTTTTTTGGGTGCAGAAAGCAGGCTTGTCACCACCTACTGCACACGTACATACAGATAAACGGCATGAATGCACTTCGCTGCTCTCTAATACCCTTCGTTGTCCTCTAGTACTGCTGGCAGCGCTTGAGGCCTGGCATGCACTTACCCCGTTTGTAAGTACTTACTGCGCGTGCTACTGGTAATGCGCGAGGTAAATGATCGACCAGCGCAATCATACTTAGTGCTGTCGGAAGTTCTAGTACAAGTTAAGGTGTTATATACACTTGTAAGGCGGAAAAATCAGGTTTTTTGAGAATTCTTTACAAAGAACAATTTTATTAAATAAAGCTTGCGTAAAAAATTAAACGGATGATTAGGTCACTCACCTAATGCAGTATGCAGGTCCCATGGAAATTGACGCCGCTGCTCGAACCAAAGATTGTTTGAGACTCTCCAAATTTCTGTGAGGTCTTCGACAGGCCATGTTGTCCAATTCTCACCACAAACTGTAGTCCAATGGATACAGATCTGGACTTCCAGACGGCGAATCTTCTGCGCCTATGAACACAGAAATCATGTTTTTTAGACACTACTGGGTGGTTTTTGCCTTAAGAGCTGAAGCGGTATCTTGCTGGGAGATCCAACGCTCTCCATTGAAGAGAGTACTGCTCAACTGCTACATCACGCCTACTAAGACATTCATCAGCTACACTTTTGCGCCTGTCTTAACACCTTTTTCGCAGAAATGAAGAAATGTAACGCCTTTACAAGACACTCCCCACCAAACCCTTTGCGGAAGCTGACTGGTGGCCACGCTGAACCCTTGCGTCTTGCGTCTTTAGACGTTTTAGCATAGATTTTGTCGTTTTGCTTATGAAAAATTTCTTCAACAGTGAAAACTTTCTCATCTGTGGAAAGAAAATTTTCATGGCCGTTGACCGCGTGCCACCGAAGAAGCTGCTTGCATTTTTCGCGTCTAATTTTCTTCAAGTGCGTTGTCAAAAGGTGGCCAGTTGAACGACGGAAGGATTTCATGTAGAGATCATCTCCAATTAGTCTTAGAACTTTCTTTTGCGAATTTTTTCTCGGTGTATGCATTGTAAAACTTGCACTGAATCAATGCAAGACTTAGAGAAAAAACCAGGATATCGCCGCCGTGGCTTATTTAATCCAGGTAGGCAAAGTAGAGGCGAATGCTTTGCTATTATTATCGTGCGTATTCTGCGCATTAGCCGCGCCTAAAAATTACACAAACAGACAAATGGCAGGCCCCGTTACTCGTTCTAAGTTATACAAGGTGACGCAAGTTATTTGCGATGTGTTGTGCGATTTCAAGTGATTTGCAAAAAATTCAAATTTTGCGCCACCTTGTGGACATATATTTAACAACAATATATTATTATATTTAACAGTTCAGAGATATAGTAGTCACCGCAAAACGTCTTTTTTGATAGGAGCACCCGGAGATCAGCTGAATCTTAAAATCAGCTAAATCTTAAAATATAGTTATTTCCTATTGCTGAGCAAGGTCCACAGAACTGCGTTTTTGTGCAATAACAACGCTTTAAGGACCACCCCCAATAAAGCGTTCGAGGTGCTAGTCAACTTGCCTACTGTAAATCTGGTATGAAAATGGAGAGAAGAAAATACGAATGTTATAACCAGGTTAAATTGGTCGCAAGTAGATAAAAAATGGCCAAAAGAACTGCTCAACCTCCCAAAAGAAAAAAACATCTCGAAGGTCGTGGCTCGTGTTACCGGCCATTGGCTGTTAGGTAGGCACTCTTTTAGGCTAGGAAGAAGCAAATTCTCATGAGTATTGCAGAAGTTGCAGAGACGAGGAAGAAACAGTAGACCACTTCCTTTGTAATTGACCTACCTTAGCCAGGAGTAGAGCAAAGTTGTTGGGAAAATACCATTTGACTCTCTTACCGGTGTTGGGATAAAACCTATCCTACACTTCATAAGAGCGTCTAACTGGATCCATGAAAAATAAAGAGTAAGGTTTCCGTGTTACACAGTGGTACCACAATGGACCTAAATGGTCTAAATGAGTTGGCTACTCTAAGCCGACTGCTACAAAAACCTAACCTAACCTAACCTACCCTAACCTTGTGCACCCAGCTACTGCTCGCAGCGTTAGCACTTCAACGGCTTTTTGGCTCTGCTGTAGTTGTTTTGCTCGAGTTTCGGTTCCGTATGTCACGATTGACCTTGCGTGTGACTTATATATGCAAACTTTGCTCTTGATGATCATTATTTTTGTGTTTCCATATAATGTCGCGTAAACACCCGGTCGACGCTTTTTCGTGCGCCTTTTTCGGATTGATTTCGCGCTTCAATAAACAGTATCAATAATGTATCAGCGTGGATAAAGAACAAAATTATTCCATTAAATAAAATAATTTTAGCAAACCAACTAAATAGGATTGTATAACAAATGTATGTATACACAAAAACGTGTGCGTTTTCTTTTCAAAAGGATTCGGTAGGTAGCGAATACGCTGCCTACTGTTAATACTCAGGTAAGTAGCGAATTCGGTGGTTACTGGTAAACGACGGCGAAAGTAGCAGATACGCTGTCGACTGATCAACGATGTGGTGGCGATGATCTATAGCTTGTAACATCGTTAATAACAAAAAAAGAACAGGTAAGTAGTAGCGTAAGTAATGGTCATTACGCAGTGTCTACTGAAGTTGTTAGTGCGCTGCGCACTACTCGCTCGTACTAGCGGGTAGTCACGCGCATTTGCACTCTCTTTCGTGCTGCCTTTGTCTTACAGCGCGTGACAAATGATAGCAAATCAATATTATGAAAATTTTCCTTTTTTCTGTTTCCTCTTTATTTGCCAATTCTTAATACAGAATAATATTTTAGATGAATAGTTTTGTAAATAAAATCTACCTAATTTTCCCGGCAGATGACTTTTCAATGTTCATTTAAATGAAGTAAAAAATATTGTTAATAGTTTTCTAAGACTTCTTGTGACAAATAAATGAATCTGTCTAACACATGGGCTGAAAAAATCCTTAGTTTATTCATCAACGTAATTTCCAGCGCTGCTCTAATTTCACTTTTCTTACCGGCGGGCATTTTTTTAGGTCTGCGAACAGCCAGTAGTCGCTGGGAGCCATATCATGTGAATACGGTGGAATGCAATGAAACTAGTGCCATCTATGTGTCAGGTTTGAGACTTTTCAGCCCAAGTGTTATACTATATGTATAACTAATACAACCTGTTGACCAACGAGGTCGCAAGATATACATAGGAAAATCCGAAAATGTGAATGGAAATGGATGATGGAAAAAATTATTAAAAATCAACGAAACATTTGAGCAACTTCAAGTTTGCACCTTACCATAGTAAAATTTACCTGAACCTGCTTCCTTAATAAAAGAAGGGACACCAGAACCAGACGAAACAAAGAAGCAGAGGCGGAAGCTGCTGATTTCAGGCAATCCCGATAAGCGTTGAAAAAAGCAAACATCGCCAGTAAGAAGGCAAAATGGGAGGAAATCCGAAGGGTTCCAAACAGAAGCCCTTGGGGTCTGGGCTATAAAATTTTAAGGGGAAAGCTCAACGCCAACTTCACAGCCGTACATCTACTCAGTTATGCTACCAGCAAAATAGTGGACAGACTGTTCTCCACGCACCCTAAGCTGTGCGGGGACCGAGACCCCCAAGGTGACGAGATGCTCCCACCCTTCACCAAGGAAGAGCTTAAAATTGTGGCAAGAAGCCTCAAAAGAAACAAAGCTCCAGGCCCAGATGGCACCCCAGCTGAAGCTCTCAAACTTGTGGCTGAAAGGCGACCAGATGTGATGCTCGACGTTTACAATGCATGCGTTGCTCAAAGCATCTTCCCTAAGCTGTGGAAATACAGAGACTGATGCTGATTTGTAAAGGTAAGGGTGTACTAGAGCAACCGTCAGCTTGGCGTCCGCTTTGCATGTTGGACAGCGCCGGGAAATAGTTTGAGAAACTCATTCAGCGCAGACTTGCAGAGTCTGTTGAGAGTGCAGGAGGATTGTAAGCAAGGCAATTCAGTTTCCGACGTGGAAAATCAACACTTAGCGCAATAGAGCAGGTGGTAAGCAGCGCTCAATGCAAACCCCACTACCCGAACCGCATCAATGTCCTGGTAACGCTTGATGTACGAAATGCCTCTAACAGCCAACGATGGATAGACATTATAAAGGCACTACGAGAAAGTTTTCGAATACCTGCACACCTGCTAAGGATTCTCCAGAGCTACCTGAGTGAGCGTGAACTGCTGTACGACATAACGTCTGGTACGTCTCAAGGATATATTCTCGGCCACGATCTCTGGAATCTGAGCTACGCCGAGATATTGAGCATAGAAATGCCAGAAGATACATATATAGTGGGATACGCGAACGATATAGCGGCGGTCATACCAGCTCGGGACACTGAGGACGCTAGAAGAAAGGTGAACCAAGTTATGATAAGGACGCAAACATGGCTTGAGGACCACGACCTGGAACTCGCCAAACAGGTCAGTATGCAAATAGGCGACACGTCCTTAGTGACCCAAAAAGTAGTGAAATACTTAGGTATTCAACTTGACCGCAGGCTTACTTTATGAGCCCAGATACGGCTACCAAAGCAGCAAAGGCCACGGGTATGCTAAGTAGATTAATAGCAAACATCGATGGGCCAACACAGAGCAAAATAAAGCTAATTATGGCGGCCACTCGCTCAATTCTCCTGTACGGCAGCGAAATATGGGGGACTGTGGTAAACTGCAAAGCCAAGCGCAAAGCACTGGAAGCTGTGCAACGAACAGCGGCACTTAGAGTTCCCTCAACCTACTGCACTGTCTCAGATGAAGCAATTTTTGTGATCAGCATGCAAATACCCGTCAACCTCATGGTCCGGGAACGAATTGATGCGTGGAACTCCAGGAAGAAATACGTCATCACTAGCGTCGCGGAACGGAGATGTCAAACCTTGCTGCGGTGGCAAAGCCGATGAGACACTGAACCGAGTGGCAGATAGATGGCGAAACCTATTCCATCAATAGTCAAAATAGGGTGCAAATGTATTTCGGGGTAGTGAACTACTTCTTAACTCAGATCCGGAGATACCTATATCGCATGGGCAAGTTAACCGATTCAATTGCATATACTGCGAAGCGCTGAGCGAAGGAGAGGAGGGATCATTTTAGTGCCCACACAGTAGACGACGGCCGCTGTAAGTGCGAAGGCATTTTGAACCCTACCTCACCCACCAAAAAAAAAAATAGTAAAATTTACAGGGTTCTAAAACTGCATGCCCAAATTTTTCTAAAAAATCTCTTTAAAAAATTTTGAAATTTTGATGAAAATTTGTCGAATTTTTGTAAATATTGTTGAGGGTATTTCAAAATTGACGCCTAGATGCTACTAGTGAATAATTCCAAGACAAGACTTTTCGTTTATGTCATCTTGGACATTTGTCAAGCAGACAAATGTAACATCTTTCAAGACACTTTAAAATTAGTCAAATTTATTAGAAAACAGTCAACCTTTAACAGCAAACATTTGGCCAAATTGGTGATTTTTTGTGTGGAAATAGTCATGCGAACGAGTCGACAATTCAAAGGTTGGTGAAACATGTTGTGAAACTGATTCTGTAGAGGAGAGAAAAAGAACTAGCAGACCAAAAACTCGACTTTCTGTTGGGAATTTTGCGGTTGCAGCGAGGTGTTGCTGATTTCTGGACATTCTCAACAATTAGGAATTCATGAACCGACTGTTTGGTGGATTTTACCTTTGGATTTACGAGTTCATGGTGGACATTTAAGTTATGAAATTCTTTACATATAATTGTTAAGAGCCGTAGTTTGAATAAAATTGTAATAGTGAAACCTGAAAGAATCTAAATTTTCTACAAATTTTATGTTGAAACAGCATCTAGGCGCGTCTTTTTAAATACCAGTTATAAAGTTTGAAACTTTGATCCATATGATTTTTGTGTAAAATGGGCTATATTTGTATAAGAAATTATATATATAGATGAAAGCAACTTGAAAAAGAAAAATCAAAAGAAAAGTAATAAAAACTGGTTACAATATTTTGTCGCAGAGTTTATTAGCAAATTCCCGTAATAAAATGAATCGATTCAAATTGACTTTTACCCTCACCACGTGGCGAGTTTTTTATTTGAAGCTACAAGTTTTTTGCGCGATTTTTGATGGAAAACGTATTTTTAATTAATGGAGAACCGGAGCAATAAACTTTTAAACGTAAGCAACATTTGATTGGAGATTATTAAAGACTTCCTACATATCTCAAAAGGACGAATGATATGTTAGGATGCTCTCGGCCAAACATCTCACACATCACTGCAACCCTCACAGGCCATTGGAGAGTAGGGGATCATGCAGCTAGACTCGACCTACCCTTCAATCCTATCTGCAGAAGCTGTCAAGCGGAAGGGGCGAAGGAAAGTCTTATCCACTACCTATGTGAATACCCAGGGCTAGCTAGGGCACGACTCCGCTCCTTTGGTAAGCCTTTCTTGCAGCAAATTAATGAGATCTCAGACATGGAGAGAAAGAATTTACTGCTATACTTGGACCTCACTGGGTGGATCTGACTTAGAACAAAAAAAAAAAAAACCATCATCATACGAGGACGGTGGGGTAGTAAACCGGTGCTGGTCACTAATTAGGATTATTTCAGTCGAAATACTCAACCACTTCAACAACAACAACATATCACACATGCAACTCTAGAGCTGCTCTTCAAGTTATCAGCAATGTAAATGAGTTTTGAGTAGTTAAAATAATTGGACACATCACTTATACGAAATATTATATTAAGCGCAGAGGTCCTTAAGTACTACCGTGAAGAAAGACAAATTGCGTTTCCTAAAATGCGGTAGATATCCAGCCTTTCGCGTTAAAAGCGTGCACACTGTCGCTAACCTCAAAAATCATCTCACGGCCGCTGGAATGGTCCGCTTTGTCACACGAAAGAGATTTAATTTCATAACCTCTAAAATGGCGAACCCCACGTGTAAATGTGCCTACAAACCTCTAAAATGCTTAATAAATGCCTTGTGCCAGCTACTAAGTTGAAACAAACAATTCGTTCCAGTTAGTCAAATGTTCTGTTCCAACTCAGTGTTTTGAAGCGTTTGCTGCCGCAAATTCATTGTGCCCGACCAGAGTACGACCAGAGTAGCATGAAAATGGAAGTTGACGTTTGCTGCACGACAATTTAACAGCACATCGTTTAGTGTGACTTATTTCTGTTTGGAAATTTACTTTTGACCATGAAAGGAACGCATTGTGCGGGTATTTTACACATTGATACATTCAACGCTCGCCATCCTGTACAAGATTTTCAATTAGCTAAGTTGTTTGATTTGCTTCTCGACTGTGAAATGCAGTGTAAGGAACTCGAAAGGAACCAGTTTGAATAAAATAAATAAATAAATGCAGTTGGATCAAAAACTTTTTCAGTTTTCGTATTGTTGTAAAAGTCCAGAAATTTTTGCTTAAAAGTTCTCGTATACGAGGTGTGTTCAAAAAATAAGGTGAATTTTCAAATTTTGCGGGCTACGAACATTCGACTTTCGATTATTATTTGTTTTACACTGGTACATTCGTCTCGAAGATGTGTTCACGGTTTTAGCAATATTGCATGTTTAATTTGCTTGTGAGAAGCATAAATAAGACAAGTGTTTTGCCTGTTCGACGATTTTCTGCTAGCGAAGAAAAAATGGATCAATGAAGTTACATCAAGTTTTGTGTAAAAAACGGAATTAAGTGCTCAAAAACACTTGAAATGTGACAGTTGCATACGGTGAGAGTACTTTGAGTAAAAAGAAATGTTTACAAGTGGTAAAAACTTTTCACAGAAAGTCACAGTCGAGAAGATGTGAAAGACGCTCGCTCGCTCTGGACGCTGCAACACATCAACAAGCGATGCAAATGTTGAGAAAGTGAAGAAAGTTGCTATGGAGAATCGTCGAATCACAATCAGAGAAGATGCTGAGGATGTCGGCATATCGATTGGCTCATGGCATGCAATCATTTCGGACAAATTTGGTGAATTTTGATCAAATTTTGTGTTACAAAATTGCTGAATTTTGACCAAAAACAACGTCGCGATGATCAAGCAATTCATGAATGACGTCAACGATGATCCAGATTTGCTTAAAAGGGTCATAACTGGTGACGAAACATGGGTATATGGTTATGATATCGCAACCAAAGTCCAATCTTCCCAATGGAAGAGTCCAGGCAAGCCAAAACCAAAAAAAGCTCACCAGTTCGATAAAATGCCAAGGTTTTGCTCACTGTTTTTTTCGATTACTATGGCGTAGTGCATCAGTAGCTCTAACCACAAGGTCGTACGATAAATAAGGAGTAGTACCTTGAAGTTATGCGCCATTTGGGTGAAGCAATACGAAAAAAAACCCCGGAATTGTAGGAAAAAATGCCTGGATTTTGCATCATGATAATGCAACTGCACTCACTCATCTTTGCTTGTGAGAGATTATCTGCCCAAAAACAATACCGCTAGCATTCCTCAGCCACCGTATTCACCAGAGACGTTCCCAATCCACTGATGAGATATCTTTCGGTCCATCAAACTGTGGGTCCCCTAGGTATTTTAAGCGTGTTTTGAATAACGCGGGATATTAATATCGACGTGTCACAGTTTTTTTTACAATGGAAAAAATCGGGCAGTGAATGCATTTTTATTTTTGGAAGTTTTAAAAACAAAGGAAATTTTATGAACGAATGTTGCAAGTGGATAAGGACTTTTCACCATTAATTAATACAGTTGAAAGATGGATGGCTGAATATATACGTGGTCGCACAATCCTTGAAGACGATCCACGTCATCGACCTTCAAAAACAGCAAAAACACTAGAAATTGTAGAAAAAATACAGGAAATCGTATTGGAAAATCCTTGTGTGACTGAAAGAGATTTAGTAGAAGCCCTCGGCATCTCATTGGGTAAGGTAGGTAATATTTTGACTGAAGTATTGGGCTTTAGAAAGCTGGGTGCACAATGGGTGCCGCCTGCCGAATTCGCTAACAATGGAACAAAAGCACATTCAAATGCGACTTTCTCAGCGACATTTAGAGCGTTCTTGAAAGAATAAAGTGGATTTTGTGTGTCACCGACAAAGGTAAACCCAGGTCATGTATACTAGTGAAAAAACATATTAATGTGTACTAATTAATACAATTTAGCGATGTGGATAACGTAGTTATATCAGTGGAGCTCTGCGGAAAGACAGTATGGTTTGCCTCGTTCTACGTGAGACATGACGCGGTGCAATCACCTCTATTACCACTCGTGAGAGGTGCATTCGAGGAAGTCTCAATACGTTGTATTTCAATTATATTGGGAGCTTTCCATATATACTAACCATCATCTGAGGAAGTTTAGACCGCGCTGAGTACATTTTTGAATTCATTATGTGTAATAATCTTCACATTAGATAGTAATAAAGGTGACACCCCTACCTTTATTACAACTACTAGGAGGAAAATTCTAGACATCACATGTGTCAATGAACGAGGGGCACAAATTCTAAAAGATTTGAGTGTCTAAAGACAACTACTTCTCAGACCCCAGGTACTTTATGTACAGTATTGTATTAGCAACTAAACTGTGCAAGCCGGTTGTAAACCGCAGAAGCACAAATTGGGGAATGTTTTAAAACATATTGACCATCAATCTCTCTGTCATGACATAGCAAATCAACTCCGTGCCACAACTCGACTCTACTGTTGATGAACTGACTTCAGCATTTCACCATGCCGCGAAAGTAACATGCTCTTCGACGACGAAACGAGGAGGACCGAAACCTCCATGGTCGTCCTGTCCTAAGAAAGGAATGCCGAGCTATGTGTAATAAAGCAAGGAGAACGAACTCATGGGATACATACAAAGACTACCAACGCAGATTTAAGTATGCCGTAAGGGCAGCCTTAAAACAACGTCTTGGAGAGATTTCTGTCAAAAGATAAAAAGCGTTTCCGCGACCTGTTGACTCCGAAAAGTTGTATCAAAGAGCCCCAGAAACCCTAGTTACCTCATGAACGATGACGCCAATTGGACAACTAATAGTGAAGAAACACTAGAGTTAGTAATGCAGACACACTGCAGGTTGTCCCTGCAATGAAGACGGTAGAACTCATCCTATAGTTCACAATGGAAACCTAATAGATTTTATGGCGAGACTTCGGTCTATCGCTATGATCCTAAATAAAAACAAGAGGCTAAAGAATGGTGTGAATCTGGTTCTTCGGCTCCGATACGAATTCGTGCTTGCATTGTGGGTGACAAGTT
The DNA here is from genome assembly GCA_037575425.1 of Anastrepha fraterculus. Taxonomy (NCBI): domain Eukaryota; kingdom Metazoa; phylum Arthropoda; class Insecta; order Diptera; family Tephritidae; genus Anastrepha; species Anastrepha fraterculus. Next base: position 10,329 of record JAYXIM010053521.1, read on the forward strand.
GGGTCTGTTTTTATTTATGCACTTTTTATTTAAATTATTATTCTGTTATATGTAATTACTTTTATTTTACTTTAGTAGGGGCACCTCAAAATGTTATTTGCAAGAAAGTAATGCTTAGTGATTTTTATATTTTTATTTTATACTTTTTTCAATCTTCTTATAAGGGCAACTTTCCATTGCTTTGCTATTAGATAAACAGAACGAAACCAAAAAAAAAAACTCAAACAACGCCCATGTACTATTGCTATGTGCATATGAATTTAAAAAGTAACAAAATACATTTTTGCAAAGCTTTAACCTAAGAAGGTATCATAATATTTTGCGATTTTTATACTTTTTTCTCTACCCATTATAAAGCTTTCATTGCTATGCCGTTAGAACAAAAAAAATTTAAAAATCCATATATAATACAGGGTGTTTTTTTTAGAGGTTAGGTTTTCAAGTTGGCACTACTTTTTTCGTAGATAGTCTTTTTGACAGCTGTCACTTGATTTATGCTCAGTTTAGTTTGCCATTTCATAATGAATAGACTTACACCTGAACAACGTTTGCAAATCGTGCAAAATTTATTACGAAAATAATGGTTCGGTTCGCGCGACGCATCGAAGAAAATTTTGTTCAGCGATGAAGCTCACTTTTGGTTCAATGGGTATCATTTTTAAAACATAATGGCACACCCTTATCTATATAATAAAGCTAAATTCTTCGGCATAACATTAAATTATATACGTTTTATTTCATCTTGAAAACCTAACCTCTAAAAAAACACCCTATATAATCGTTTCACCTTAGTGTACATATGCATTTAATATTTTATAATTTTTGTACTTTTATTTCATAATTTTTTTATACACTCTTACAAAGGCAACTTTTCATTGCTAATAAAAATAAGAAAATACATTTTTGCACTAATCTTAAAATCTCAAATCAGTAATTGAGCTCCTGCTCCTATGTATGGCGTACGTCTTGTTATTGTGCCACAATTGGAGGGACCTACAGTTTTAAGTCCACTCCGCACGGCCAATATTTTTTATAAGAAGCTTTTCATGGCAAAAATACAATCGGAGGTTTGCCATTGCCTGCCGAGGGGCGGCCGTTATTAGAAACAACTTTTCAATCATTTTCGGTTCCATGCACGGAGATTCGAACCTACGCACTTCCGTATGCTTGTCACGCATCAACCATTCGGCTACAGCGGCCGCCAAGTAATTGTGTACTTAAACATAACTTAACCATTTAAATCACAGTATGGATATTTCGTTTCTTCTTCTGCTTGACTGGCGCTTTAACCGTTCAAGGGGTTTTGGCGAATATTTCGTTTGCTCTTTGTTTTGGCTAATACTAAATTGTAATTCTCTTTTCTTCTATTCCTCAGCATCATCCTCCATTTCACTACTCATAATCGAAGCTTCATTCTCCAAACTCTTATCGAGGATCGACGGCGGGGTAGTAACTTTAACGCAGGTGTATTGCAATTGAATGTTGTTGGCATGGCGCGATAGGGACTTCCAAATGCGCAGCAAATAGTTTTGATAGAAAAATTTGGCAAAGCGTAAGTCCGTGTGATTCACGCCACGTTGGCCCACGGCAGCGCTACTGATATTCTTAGTGTAAAAATTAATTGTGGCCAGCATTTCGTCGCGTGTGATGGTGTTGAATTGTTGCTTATCACGCGGATAACTGCCTTTGATGCTCGTCTCCATTTCGCAAAGCATGCGTTTAGAGCTTTGCAACAGTGCGTGCAGCTCACGTGCGATGCCACTTTGTGTGTGCAGGTATTTTTGATCCCATTCCTGTTGAATTTTGTAGAGATAGGCAAAGGAAGCGATGAACTTTTGCATGCTTTGATGCCAGCAAACGGGTGCAATCTGAAAGCAACGAAAAAGAGAGTGGGTGTTATTTATGCAAGTAATAGGGAATGTAGAGAAATTTTAAGGAAAATATACCATAAAAATAAATATTGTATTAAAATCTACAAAAACTATTTCCGTGCACCTTTCAGTGCTTATGCGCATGCGAGGTCTGCACTTTATGGCCTGAAACCTTTAGATTTGATTGATTTATTGTTTTGCCGTTGCCGCTGCCGCTGCTGCTGCCATTGCAACCGTCTCGCGACTTAACTTATGCAAATCAACGTATTGCGCCTCGGAGCAGTAAAATGTTGTTGCAACAGGTTTTGTGCAACAGTGGAAATTGAAAAAAACCAAAACAAAAATTTAAGATAAAAAAGGTATCCAGCACCTCTTAGTATCTGTCGACAGCTTTGCGCCTTCATGCCTTTCTCGCTGTTTTAATTCTTTGGCTTGCCTCTTTTCTTATCTATGCATCAGCATCCACCTAACAGCCTGCGCCCTGCTTTTTTGGCTTCTAATGAGAGCGCAGGCAAGTGCCCTCGTCAGCATAATCGTCCAGCCCTGAGGGTGGTCATTGTCAAGTTAACGCTTCAGCTGCCATGCCGCATTCCTGCCACGTTGTGGGGCAACACAAAAAAGGCATAGCCAGGGATTGCAAGTGTCTCGCCATGGACACGGAGCGTGTGTTGCAAGTGTAGTGGTTTTATTCCACGCCAACAGCTGACTATTGCAAGCCGGATTGTATTCCATTTTGCCGCTCGGCATTTTCGATTTTTAATTGACTTGTTGGAGTAAGAACAAGAAGTGTAAGCAAACGATTTTTGACGATTGGCAGAAAAGAAAGAATATATAACTACAAGAAGATGCAGCACCGGTCCGTTTCTTCAAAAAAGTAAGGTAGACAATTTTTCTAAACAGAAAATTAATTGGTTCTGAAATCAAAAGGTTTGTGCTCACCTTCCTACCATGTTTTTATGAGATTATTAGTGCGTAAATGGCTAGATGGGGGACCCTAGAGACGGGTCTTATAGCAAAATGAGAGAGGATTGGGGTTCCCTTGAGAACTTGTGGTCTACTCTTGGAAAGATTGGCCTCGCACCAGGAGTAGACCATGGGTAGATCGGGGGCGCTCGAGAGTACTTCTAAGGCTAACAAAGCGGCAGCTATCGAATTTGGTAGGACACTGCTCGTTAGGTTGGCATGTGGCGAGGCTTGGGATTGCTTCAAGTCCTTTCCGCAGAAGATGTTTGGAAAACGAGGTAGAATCATCTCAGCACCTTCTTCTCAGCTGCACTGCACTGATCGGGCAAAGGTTTAGACATCTAACCTCCCACTTTTTCGCTAC
>JAYXIM010053524.1:0-44284 GCA_037575425.1 Anastrepha fraterculus
AGCTATGTTTCGTATGTGAATTAATATGAACATTTGTAGATAATCTCTGTGCGATTAGTTATCCATAAACTAGTAGAGGGTCGAAAGTAGAGAGAGAAGGGAGAAAGACGCAAACGAGGGAAGCTACGGAGGCGAGCGAAAGCGTAAAACTTACTGAGGTAGTCGTAAGCGAGCATAGATAAATACTAAAGGAACAATGACAATATTCACCACATAGACACGAAGCTCGGAGCATCGTGCCACGAAAGAGATGTGGGCTAAGCAGATTGCTTTCAAGACTTCTTATACGCGTATGTCGCACTTCGAAGGATTTAGTTCAGAGTTGTGGAACATTTCTTTCTTAAGACCACTTCCAGAACGAAAGCCAGAACAGTTCTGACATAGCCTCGCTGGAAGTGTTTATTGGGCAGATTGAGGAACATGAGATGGGGCTGAGAAGATCCTTACTGGAAACCAAAATAGGTATCTAGGAAATATGTAAATTAGAATTAGCGATCTTTGGTGTCGCTAACGATCTCTCTCTTTCATATATCTGTTAGTGTTGCGCTTTTTCAACATATAAAAGAAAATATGGTCTCTTCGTTATGTGGAAAAAAGTGTAAGGAAAAAAAATATAAAAAATCGACAGGATTTTCAAGCAACATGAAATTTGCACTTTGTTGTACTAAAATTCAATGAGCGATAAGACTGCATATCAAAAGATTTTCAAGGAATTCTAATTAAAATCTGTGGAATTGCGGTACAAATTTGTGGAATTTTTTCTACTTTTTGCAGATGGCCGCTGTAGGTGGGAAAGTTTTTTCTATTAGGCGCCCCTCGGCTGGCAATGGCAAACCTCCGAAGGAAATCCTGCCTTCAAAAAGGTGCTCATAAAAAATACCTGCCGTTTGTAGTCGGCTTAAAACTGTAGGTCCTTGGAACAACATCCAGACGCACACCACAAATAGGAGGAAGAAGTCTTTAAAGGGCATTTATAAGCAGTCACTATAGACTGTCATCCGAACTCCTATAAAAGTGGCCGCCTATCTACTTCACCTTTCGCTTTCGCTGCCACGTTTGTCACATTTGTCATGTCACAATTTATCAGTTGTCATTCAAATATAGATTAGCATTGATCGACTGCTGAAGTATTGATTTGCGCAAATATGCGATCACACTCGCTGATAACTTTGGCACATACACACACAAACATATATTTGTGTTACGAATACACACAGAAATGTAGGTGAGTGCATTCGTACAAACATCTGAAAGAAGTGGAGCGTGCCATAGGCACTTGGGTAAATGATTAGACAGGTAAAAATCCCCTGCAGACGAACTGATGACACTCCACTCCAGAAAGCCAATGTGTTTGTTCACATAATCAGTTTGGCGCTGGGTTTTTTCGCAAAAGCCCCCACGGATTGGCACACGCGGTGGCGGCATCACATGAAACCACGTAAGTGACTAAAAAAATGTGCAAACTTGTATGAGTCGCAATTTGTGTGAGTGATAGTGACGCAAATGGTGGAAGATTACAATGAAGGGAAATACAATAAAAAACGATTAATAATTAATAATTAATAATTGCAGAACTCTCGCTATAACTGCCCTGCGGTAAAAAATGGGGCAGTCCCTTAAGCAGTCTTTTGCCGTATACGAAAATTCCGCGCCAAACTAGTGAAAAATGGTTGCAAAGTGGAGCAGTTGCTTATTCGACGCTATCTACACTACAGTGCAAGCTAAATAAAGTTTTTTTGTTTTCCTGACAAGCCTAAAGTAGTAGGTAGGTAGGGTGGCTATCGCAACGATACACATAGACCTTTCGTAGGTCGGTCCATTGTGATTAAAGTAGTGAAGTACTGCCTGAAATAGAACCAATTTAAATCTCCCCCAAAGCTTTGCAGAGTACACCAATAGTGTCTGCGTTATACCTTGGCTATTTGAGAGCATTGCCTAGAAATAGCTGGAATAACCAGTGCCATCCCTTAAGAAGCTAATTCTTTACTAGCCTCTACTAAGTAATTCGATTTCCTACAGGGTACCACAGGTCTTATAATCCAGAATAGGGCGCATACACTCATAATTAAAGGAATCGTTGTTGCGTCTGCCAATCGCTGATTTCAGGCGTCAATTTGTCTGGTAATTTTATAAACGTAGTTTTCCATAAAACTACAGGGTAGGCCATTTAAAGCGGGCCCATCGGGCAACCCTATAACTTTTGACAGGAACGTCAGATCGACTAATGACATAGCGCGTTGGAAGCGTCAGTCAAAGACAATTTTTACCATGGAGCAGTACACTCCAAAAGAACGCGCTGAAATAATTCAGCTTTACATCCAAAATAACTTCTCAATTGTGAAAACTCAACGTGCGTTTAAAAAAAAAATAAAGTTAAAAGTGCGCCATCCAAAAGCACTTTACAGCGTTTATACGCAAAATTTATTAACCACGGTAGTCTCAGCAATACCAGCCACGCATCCAGACAACGTACACGACGTTCTGCTGAAAATATCGAGGCTGTACGAGCCAGTGTTGAGGAGGCTCCGCGAACATCGAGTTATCGTCGTTCTCAGGAATTAGGCATCGCCAGGACAACACTCAGGCGCATAATTCGCATCGATTTGAAAATGTTTCCGTACAAAATTCAAATGGCACAAAAATTAAACCCGGCAATCGATTTTTTGAAGCCATTGTTCCCTGGAAGGTTGATTTCGAAAAATGGTGATTTTCCGTGGCCACCGAGATCACCAGATTTGACGCCACCGGACTTTTATTTGTGGGGTTATCTGAAATCCAAGGTATACATCAACAAGCCAAGGACTCTAACTCAACTTAAAAACAATATCCGACGCGAAATCGCCGCCATACCGGCCGAAATATTGGCCAAAACGATGGAAAACGCCGAAAAAAGGACACATTTGGCCATCAAGGCCAGAGGCAAACATTTGAAGGATATCATTTTCAAAAACTAGCTGGAACAAATCTCCTTGAATCAAAATAAATGATTTTTTATATCAACACAAAAAAAAATGTTTTTTTCAATGTTTTTTTTCAGAAACAAATGGGCCCGCTTTAAATGGCCTACCCTGTATTAGTTACTAATATCCGCTTGTGCTCGTACCTACGTATGCACTTATAAGTGTATCACAGCGTAAGCGAGCATTTGTACTTCCTTTGAATGGGGTTATTTGGCGATTTGTGGTTGTTGGTTTTATGCCGAATCGTCATATTGCTTTATTACTACCCTACCCACATTTGGTGTGTGCATAATGAATGCGTCTGGCGAGTGCCATTAGTCATCGGCGCATATGTGCCGAGTACTTTTTTAACTATATTGTTTGGATGTATGCATGATTGTGCATAAGTATATCGGCTGATACGCTTTCTCTGAATTGTAGGTTACTCCTGATTTCATTCTTATTATAAAAACTTGATTTTCATATCGCTTTAAACTTACCGCTGCATTATGTTCCAGTGTAGGCAAAAATTTGTACTTTCGTTCATGGCGACGCCAGGCTCTCATATCGTCTATGTCGATCTCGTGAAATCCGCTAGTCTTCAGGGTGTTATACTCTAGACGTACAGCCTTGCGTAGACTTTTCATGTACTGCAAGAAGGAAGGACAATTTTGGTAAAATATGTAAGCCATGATATCAATATGCTTTTGTGGAAATTTCCTATTATATTTACATATAATATTAGACAGTTGAAACGGATAAAAAATTAAGTGGATTACAAGTATAAAATTAAAAACGTAAACATCAAATTTTCCTGAGCTTGCATCGGTAATAAAAATTTTAACTGAATAATCCGCTTTTACAGCGGAAATAGAATTTTCATCGAAGGGATGAAAAAATTTGATTCAACTTTTTATTGAAAAAATTTATGAAAATATAGTAGAAAATATCACTTTTACAGCGGAAAGAGTTCCATTAAAATTTTCATCGAACGGATGAATTTACAATGGAGAATACTACTTTTGCTGTAAACAAAAATTTATATATTTAAATTTTTAGAAAAAATTATTTTAAGCCACATTGGATTTATATAAAATGATTATTAGTAACTATTAATTGTTCATCATAAATTTTGACTATTTTTATAGCTGGTAGTCAATACTTGGATTTTGTAATAAAATGAAAAAAAAAATGGAAAAAAATGGAAAAAAATTCAATTAAAAATTTAATAATTCAAAAAATAATTAGTTGTGTATTATCTCAAAAATCATACACTGTATAAAATAAGTTAACAGCTATGAATGCTAAGAAAAAATATAAGCAAATATCTGCATTTTTTGAAATAAAATTAAATTCACCTATTGGACGAAAATAATGAATTCTCAATGAATATTCATCATAAATTTATGGCAACTTTCATAGTTGGAAATAATTAGTCACTACGTGAAGTTTGTAATAAAATAAAAAAAAATAAAAAAAATAAAAAAATAAATTAAAAATTTAATAATTTAAAAAATAATTACTTTTATTTTATCTCAAATTTCCGAAAATATATATTCGTCCATTTAATGAAAAAAGCATACACTGCACAAAATATGTTAACAGCTATGAATGCTAAGAAAAAATATACGCAAATATCTGCATTTTTTGAAAAAATTTAAAAGTCATCTATTGGACGAAAATACTGAATTCTCAATAAATATTTATAAGTATTGTTTCCACAAATGTTTATTTCAAAAATATGCAGTATGAACATATGAGTATTACAACAGTTCGTATTTTAAACTAAATAACGCCACTTAGAACTGACACTTTTCAAATTCGTCCTTTCGATGAAAAATGGAATCCAACTTTTCCAATAAAATATGCATTTTCCATTATTACATTCTCCATTCATCTTTTCGGTGAAACTTTTCACGGAACCTTGTTTTCAGTTAAGATAATACTTTTCTATATAATGCATATTTTTTCACTATAAGTGATATTTTTTCATAAGGACCCCTTCGATAAAAAAATGTAATGCAACCTTTTCTGCAGTAAAAGCTGTCTTTCATCCTTTCGACGAAAATTTTTATATAACTTTTTTCACGGTAAATGTGGTATGTTCTATCTTGTTTTCATTAATTTTTTTCAAGGAAAATTTTAATTAAATTTATTCTGCAGTAAAAGTAGCATTTTCTATTATAAATACATCTTTTCGATGAAAATTTTAATGAAGCTTTTTATTTCTGTTACAAACTAATTTGTTGAATCAATGTTTAAGCATCTTTTTCTGCTGCAAAAATTACCTTTTATAAATTCATCCTTTAGATGAATATATTTCTGCTGTAAAAGAGAACTTTCCTAAATTTATGCATCCAATAAAAAATGGGATACAATTTTTTCACAGTAAAAGAGGCATTTTCTATTATTACAAATTCATCCTTTCGATGAAAAATTTTGTGGAACTTTTTCCACGGTAAGTGTGGCATTTTCTACTATATTTTTGTTCATTTTTTCATTAAAAAATTTAATCAAATTTTTTCTGCAGTAAAAGTAGCATTTTCTATTATAAATTCATCTTTTCGATGAATTTTTTAATGGAACTCTTTCCGGTGTAAAAGTGGCGTTTTTTTGTAATAAATAATTTTTTTTTCGATGAACGTTTGAATGCATCTTTTACTGCTGAAATAGTGAGTTTTTCTAAATCCAAAAAAAAATAAAAAAAAATTTATTGCTGGTTTTTTGCAGCACAAAAGGCATATCCCGTTATAAATTCATTGATTCGACGAAAGTTTAAAATCAAAATTTTCTTCACTATAAGTGGTCTTTTCTATAGAGATTGTATTTTCTTTGTTACAATTTTCAAACAATAAAATTGGTCTTTCCTAATTACTTCCTTTGCACAAAATTTTTAATGCAATCATTTCTGCATACATCGCATGCATACCCATTCGCACTTGCTTTCACTTTTCACTCACCAACTGTATGTAATCGTGACTAAGGTCCTCCGCGAGCTCATCTCCACTCCAGGCGCTGTCCATCCCACAAACATTTTGCCATTCCGGTTCGTCATCGCTCCTGGTCAGTGCTTTGTTAACGCCATTGTGCCGTTTATGCAGATGTCGCACTTGTCCCAAGTCGTCGTGGTCATCGCCAGTCTCATTCTCTGCGCCAACTTTGTGCTTGTCGTGCATAAATCGTGTCAGTTCATGCAACAAATTCAACGTATCCTCAACGGACTCCAACGATTCCGATTTAGTGTGCGTTCGGTGCGCCAACGAGGCGGCAGAGCTGCGCTCAGGCATTTGTGCGAAAACCGTGAAAGTGACGATGACGAAGACAAACAGTGAATAGCTGGGCTTCTTTGTAGTAGCCTGACGGGCAGGTGGGCAAGTTGCATGCGGGCTGCACACATATTCCACTTGATAACAGTAGTCTGTAAGTAAGTTTTTCCAAGTTATTTAAAATATGTGAGAAAAATTTTACATATATCGATTGTGGGGAAAATCTTGTGAAATTGAAATTATCGGTAATAGTAGTAAATTTGCTATCTATCTACTTATAGGAGGCCAAATGCTAATTGAGGCGAAAAATCCCCCACTCTATTTAGTTAGAATACGTCTTTAATTGTGTTTCTACGAGTATCTCTCGTCTATCAACTTTTTCACGACATTAATTATGCATCAGTTAGCTTTGCATTACACCATAAAAATTCCCAAGCAGCAGGCAGTAGTAGTAGCAGCAGCAGCAACACTTAAACACCCAACCAGCCCACACACCACACACCAACGGCGACTACTATGCAGCAAGCTGGCGGAGGGCAAAAGTTTGAGTGAAAGAGTAGTTGTACACAAAGGGGTGAGCCAGTGAGCAGCAGAGCGCGTCACTCAAGTACTGCTGGTGGGTGCGCTGGGGGCACATAGCATGAACGTTCGAAATTAAGAGTGTTGGGTTAGTTTGTTTGTTGTCACTGAGTGCACATACCTCGCACTCACCCATATACACGTACACGTACAGCCGCTCGCACGCAGTGCGACTCTCTTAGCCAAGCACTCGATTTGGCATTTTTATGAATGAAATGCCGGAATGCCGCACAGCTGATCACTGACTTGCTGGTGAGTATTTGCTCACACCTCTTTCCTTTGGAGAAACGGTGTGTACCAATGTGTGTAAATATATGTGCATGTGTGAGTGTGGGGAAGATAATATTAATGATGTAATCAGAGTGGAGAAGGTGGAGGTATGCAGTGGGCGCGTGAATTTATTTGTTATCTCTTCTTGTTTTTTCTCTGCATAACAAGAGCACTTGAATACTGTAGCTTGCATGGTTGGTGATTTATTTATAATGACTCTGAGTGCTAATAAGCGCAAACGGAAAGAGGTGTTTGAATTTTTAATTACTGTCTAATCTTAAGTAAATACTTGCTGCTATTTATAAGGGGCAGAATTTTGCGGAAGGAAAAACGAAATATTTTATAAAATAAATTTAATTTTATAGGTGAATAACTTTTTGCCACCCACATTTGAAAATATTTTCTTAATATTATATATAAAATATTCTTTTTTCGGCAGCAATTTTTGCTTGCCTCAAGATATTTGCAATGCATTTCAACTTTTTCGAACCAAATAAAGTTCCTTCCAGGCAGCGCTTCACTCAATCGCCTACTTATCCAAAACAAGTAAAAAAAAAACCAATCAAATAACCAACTCAAGCAATGCTATTCAAATTAAAGATGATGTAGAAATCATTGCCCAATTCAATCACTCTGCCACTTCACATCCAAAATTAAATCTATTACTCATACACGTACATATGTATATATATATGTATGTCAGACGAGAAGGTAACAACTAAGCAACCAACCACATGAGCCCATCTTTATGGCCTTCTGCTTTTTCTGCTTGTTGAATCATCAATAAATTTCGATAATTGGCTCATCTGTTTGATGATTTTTTTTCCTACAATTTTTTTTGTCTGCAGATTTGATTGTATATTTGGCTGCAATTGAAAAGTAGAAGCGTGAGTGAAAATATATCGGGAGCTTCACTTACGAGCAGAATTCCAGGAAAATGTCTGTTGCTTAAATTGTGAGCGACTGCTGTTTCTGAATAGTTCTAAGGAAATTGCGGTACTCCTGTGCTTGAACTATAACTCGATTGCAATTGGAGTTAATCAGACAAAGCCTTGAAGTCTGCGAGTTAGGTTCTATGAGCTTTTAAATTTTCTTAGTAAGACAAAAAAAAGTTTTTCGGTAGTTAATTAATCGAAGCTTCCTTTTAGATATAATAAAGTTTAGTTTATTTTCATAAGTTTTCCGAGTTTGTTAATTGAGAGCTTGCGGCCAGGCTATCTTGTTAGAGTGTTTTTATAAAATATATAAATTGAATTTAGTTTACTAGCTCGAAAGCTTGCTAGCTATTGCTAGTTGTCCCGAGAAAAAAAAAGCTCAAAAGCTTTTAAATGGTCTTCGTGAGTTTTGATGCTGGACTTACGAACTTAAAATTCATGAACTTAATTTTTTGAATATTTATATTTTTATATTTTTATTAAAATCATGGCACTCCTTTAGTTGAACTATGATTCCATTTAATGCAGACTTCATTAGTTCAAGCTTTAAAGTAGCTAATCCTGTTTTTTTGTGCTTTTAAGTTTTCCTAGTAGAACAAGTAACAAAAAGCTTTTCCAAAGTTCAATATTCGAAGCTTGCAATCATGCTGCCCAAAGAGCTTTTGCGCATGTATTGCATTTCCTTTATTAGCTTATAAGTATTTACTTAATTTTTGTAGGTGTAAAATGCTTTCGTGCATAGCTTAAATTTATCTTATTAGCGCAAAAGCTTTTATCTGTTTTCGAAGACTTTTATGGTAACTGAAAATCATTCGTCAATCCATGTAAAGTGCTTTTTACAAAGGTTATTATTATATTTTTACGTTTCATCTAAAACGCTTTCAAATAACTTTTGCAAGCTTTGCTTTGCACAAATCGATGTTTTCGTATCAGCTAAAAAGCTTCAATAACTGGCTTGGAAGCTTCCAAATAGTCAAATCATTCTTTGTAGGCTTGAAAGCTTTCACATGTCAGTCAGCTTTGGCTAGGGCCAAGCGTTGCTTTCGTTTCATCGGAAAAGCTTTCTTTACAAGCTTCAAAGCTTTCATATAATTTTAGCAAGCTATTTTTAGCAAGTAAAATGTTTTTTTACTAGGTTTAAAGCTTTGACATAATTTTAGCAAGCTTTGCTTTCGACTAAACGATGTTTTGGTTCAACCTAAAAAGCTTTTTCTACTGGCTTGAAAGCTTTCATATAATTTTAGCAAGCAAAATGTTGCCTTTGCTAGCTTGATAGCCTTCACACAATTTTAAGAAGGCTTGCTTTCTACTAAGCGAAGTTTGCGTTTCATCTCAAAAGCTTACTTTACAAGTTTGAAAGCTTTCACATAATTTAAACAAGCTTTCCTTGAATAATCATAATACTACATTTGATGTTTTATAGGAAATGGTAGAAATTATTTCATTGCATCTTTAAAAAACACTGATTTTTAATGTTTTTTATTAAAGCTTTAAGCTTTCACTTCAACCACAAATGTTGAAAAAGCTTTCACTTGTCTAAGCAATATGAACCAACTTTAATTTTCAGTGGAAAGCTTCGAACAAAGCAAGCTTTCTGAAGCCTAATGCATTTGTGTAAGCTTTTCTTATTTTAAACAGGCTCAAAATCTTGTTAAGAAAGAAAAACTTTAAATATATTAAGTTTAAATAAAAACAATCATAAAGGGTTAAAAAAGAACAAAAAAATAAATTTGTTAATACTTCGTAAGTTTTATGAAATTCTTGAATCATTCATCAGGCCTTAAATATTTGCTATATACAAAGCACTTCAAGCATTCTTAAATCGTATTATAGCTTAGCGCATTTCTAAACTCGTACACTTCATTTTGCTATTTGGCGTAGAAATTTGCGTCTGCTGCCTTCACACGCTAATTGAATTTACAGTTTGTTGAAGGGTTTAACAGCATTTTAGGGGAAGTTTTTATTCGCCAAAAAAAAAAAAATAGAAATTGCGAAATACTTTCAAGCAACTTCCGTCTAAGGCCTGTACGCCTAGTTTTATTGGCTTTGGAACAGGCCTCGGCTATCGAGGTGTGAAATGCGCTATGTAACTGAGTTCCGTTAAATTGCCCTCACTAATTCACAATACAGCGCGAACTTAAATAAAGATTTGATCATATTCTCGTAAAAGCTCATTACATAGCTTAGAAAACTTCTCACACCTGTTGGTCAATATTTATAAACAAAATGCTTATTAATGAATAGGAAAACAGATAGCGTATGCGAGAATATGTATGTGTGTGTGTGTGCATATGTATGTCCGTATGTAATTGTCACACTTTCACACGGTGTGGTGAGGTCGTTCATTGATTTATTATATCAATATTTTTTAAAATTTTATTCAACAGCAAAAAGTGCATAAGTGACTATTTTTACCATTTATATGAGTGTGTGTATGTACTTAGGTGTCTTGAGGCTTGACAACTCTCCGCCTTGTATTTAATTGATAACGCAGTTAATTGGCACACGACGTGACCAACGCACTACTGGCAGCTTTTTCGGGGGCATTTAGAGTGCGAGTACCCGCAATTCCGCCTTATACCTAGTTCCACCTTGTTTGATCACGAGTAATTGGTTGTGCTATCAGTTTGATAAGAGAAACATACAAACACGCACACACACACACGCACGTTTATTTCAAACATACAGCGTCGTCTACGAGTGCGTGGCTTTTATAGCCAGTCTACCGCCCACTTTTAGCACTGGCGTTGACTAACACAGCGCAGCGCATAGCGTCACATTGATTGGGTGCTGAATAAAGTTTATGGTTGAGCGGCAAACAGCAATTTCCTATGAATTTCACCAGAATTTTAGATTAGTCACTCATTGGCATTTGCTGGCATATGTATGTATGTATAGCGGCAAGTCGGCGTGGAGAGGCAATCAACCAACCAGCCAACCAGCTAACCAGCCAGCCGCTAGCCAAGCAAACGGTGCAGTGTTTATGGCCTTACGAACAGCTGACAACTAGCGGTTGTGTGTTTCCACCTGTTTGAGAGAGCGAGCGCGCCAGCTGGGGGAAGAGGTGGAATAATTGATTTTATTTTCATTTTTTTGTTTGTTTTTGTTACTCTTTTCGGCTTTACCAGTTCGTATGCTTTGAAAGGTTTTTGATGACTCGTCGCTTCGCTGGGCGCAACTTGACCGCGCGTATTGCCGTAGGGCACGGATGGCAACAAATTGGGCGCAAAAAATAGAGGTTATTGAAATTGAGTATAAATATCAAATATTCATGTGTGTGTACTCGTATGTATGCATGTATGTAAGTGGGTAAAGAAATATCAAGTGTAATAGCATAAAATCTTCGTTGCTCAGATTTGTACTTAACCTGCTAAACTCTGAAATTGTTGAACTGTTGGAGCACAAATCTGCGTACATAAACTTGTGCTTGTAATAGTAGCAGTGCGGCATACTGAAAAATTTTGGCTATTCATGCCTTCTTTATTTATTTTATTTTGTAAATTTTTGCACTTTAAAGAGCCAGGAATTGTAAAAAAAAAACTAAAAAAAACAATCAACAAATTTTGATAAAAATTTAAGAGCGTTTAATCAGAATTTTTAGAAAAAATTGGTGTATCCCGTTATGTGGCCCACTGAATTTTGGTGTAAATAACAATTTAACGGCAGGCAGTGGCAAACAAACGGTTATGAGAAGCTTTTTCATAGCAGAAATTCCGAGTCTATTTCTGCTATGAAAAATCTTCTCATAACACACAGAATGCTTTGATTAATAATAGATAGCCAAACCATCATTTTACTAAATTTTGATGTTTAACAGTTGGCAACCCTATTAAAAAACATGTTCACAATAAACATGTTTCACAACTTCTTCGTATGACACCTGTATAGCCTTATTTCGCTATTATTTATTAAATTGAATTAACTATCATTTCGAACAGGTGGCAACCATCCGAAGACAAATAAAAAATTTGCTTTCTTAAATTTATTGCATTTGGCATATGCTGAATTACTTAAATTTTTTTAGTATTAAAATTTAATTTAACGCTTAAACAAGTGGCAACACTCTTTAAAAATATTTTGGAAATTAAGACTTAAACCTTTTTTCATGTGACATTTTGTTTTAGATAACTTTTTATTTCTCTTAAAAAGATTGAATTTAATACTCAAACAGGTGGCAACGCTATTTAAAAACATTTTGGAAATTAAGACTTTAACCTTTTTTCATGTGGCATTTTATTTTAGATAACTTTTTATTTTTCTTAAATAGATTGAATTTAATACTTAAACAGGTGGCAACACTGCTCGTAAAATATTTACCAAATTAATATTTTATAAATATCTTTTCATTGAAACTCATATTATTATATATTGCTTATTTTAGTATGTTTACTTAAGCTTAATTTTTAAAACAGGTGGCAACTCTATTCAAAAGTAGTTTCGAAATTAAGGTCTGTTAAACCTTTTTCATGCGGCACCTGTATTAGAATATTTAATTGAACCTATTAATTTTATTTTATTTAACTTCTTATTTTTTTAATTCAATTCTCAATTTTTTTTAATTTGACACTCAAAAAGGTGGCAACGCTCTTTAGAAATATTTTCGGGATTAGCTTTCTCAAATTCATTGCAATTGACATATACTTAATTATTTAAATTACTTATTATTAATAACTTAATATATGGAATTTAATGCTTAACATGTTGGCAACACTGTTCGGAAAACATTTTAGAAATTAAGAATTTTATATCTCGTTTTTTGACCTTAGTGACACTCTCTTAAACCTTTGTCATGTGATAACTTAGTTTAGCTGACTTTTTATTGTTTTAATTTACTCAATTTAATGTTCAACCAGTGGCAACGCTGCATTGGACTATTTGATTGACTTTATCAATTTTATTTAACTTTTTTCAACAGGTCGCAACTCTCTCAAAAAGTAGTCTAAAATATCTGTATGCAAAATTTCATCCAAATCTGTTTAGCCGTTTTTGCGTAAGTGAGTCATAAACATCCAAACTCACAAAGCTCCAAATGTACAAACCCCCAAATACACCAACTCCCAAATACACCAACTTCCAAATACACCAACCCCCATCATACACAACCTTTCTCATTTATAATTTCAGTAGAATATCACAGCAAGCCGGCCTAGCACGAGTATACCTTATTATAACACACACCCACACATACATACTCCGCTTGGAAGTCCCCGCTTGCGCTAAAAATAGATGCCAGTCTAAAATTAGCCTCATTTGCCATTCAAAATTCTTATTGTCTCAATTTCGGATAATACTTAGCGTAGGCTTCCTCCTCCACAAAATTTACTCAAGTAAAAAAAAGTATACAAATTAATTCAATTTCTCAGCTGTCGCCCAACAGTCAAGTTAATGATGTGTCAAACTATCGTTCCAATATACTCGTATATATATAAGTATGTATGTATGTATGTAGGAAATAAAAAAGGCAAAACAAACAATCAGTTCAACACAGTTCAGCTCAGTTCCCCACCGATCTCCGTCGCTCGCTTTGCTTCATATTCAGCCGCAGTTCATCCGTTTGCCACTTGTATTTCAATCCGTTGTGGGCGCGTATACCGAAATTTGCATACCCAATTCGTAAAGCGTGAAAAAAACTGTTTAAAATTTGTGTGTAGCGCATGCCAATTAAGTTGAGCGGTAGCGACGACGACGACGACGGAGAACGGAGAACGGCAGCTGAGGCTACTTATGTTAAAAAAAATTATGACAACGCTAAATATAAACAAATACGAGCACGAGTGAGTTTTATGTTGTCGTAGGTCGTGACTGGCCTTGCCTTATTTGGGTAGTGAGGTAAAGAGAAACAGCTCTAACGGTGTTGACAGCTTTTAGCTGATAATTATTGTATTGACGAGAGTAGGTTTTTTATTTATCAAAAAATTTGCTGTTTTACGGCAAAATGCTGTTAATTTCAAGTTTATTAGTCAAATCATTAATTTCGCAATTAGAAAAGGGTTAGACTTTTTAATCAACTTACTTTTGGCGATATAATTTATGTATTGCGACGATATTGTGCGATAAAGGGCTACTATCAAATCAATTATGTCACTGACAGCATAAAGAAATGCTATTTCACATCCTCATGAAAATGAAATAATATCGGATCTTGATGACTCAAACAGATGTAAATGGTAACACGCTTGATGGGCCGGAATTTTTCCAAACTCAGGAAAAATTGTGCATTGAACCTAAAGCCTTGAAAGGGAATATTTAAAGGATATGGAAAAACAAGTGCGGTTCGAGGTAAAGTTATACTGGCTGGTCGAAGCCATGGAAAGAACACTTTGGGCCATATCAATACACCAGATCAGAGTCCTTTCTTTCCTTTTTGCTTTAGCGAAAATTTGCATCACTCAAGAAGCGCATGCTACTCGCGAATTTTAGGCGTCGTTCAAGCTCCAGTCCAGGTATAAATTCTAATCTTTCAAAACTGACAGCTCCCAGGTAGCGCAGTCTAGTTTTCGAGAGAGCGGAACAGTAGCATAGAAATGGAGGTGTGAATTCATTACTACTCTCTAAATTTCTGAAATTATCTTTTTATGAATTTGAGTAGTTTGTCGAAGAAAAGAGGGAAAAAGAATTTAGTTCGTCTATTCTCAATAGATCTGGTTCAAAAATGTATCTTCTTAGTAGAGCGAAAGCCGGACAGCGGCAAAAAAAATGAGCCTCCAAACAAAAGACATAAAGCAGATCGTCGATGATGCCTATGGTGACCATAAATCGTCCACATGACTTGTATCTCATAATAAATCCTATCAGAGCTCGTAGCCCACGTCTTCTCTATCTGAGACGGGATATTCCTAACATCCAGTCTGGCCTTTCAAGCAAATGTTTGGTTGTTTCACAGGTGCCAGCACAGCACTGACAATTGCCATGAGTTTTAATAATAAAAACCTTGCTGTTCGCGCTATGATTGGTCTACAAATTGCCTCCGGACTAACTGGACGTGCAAAGAAAGGCTTGACCTTTAGAGGAAGCTTCCTCGTAACGAATTATATCGATGGTTTTCGAGAAAAGTGACATAAGTAACGCGCCAATTCGATCACCTGACAAAACGACACTAACGCTATCTCTCAGAATTGCTTCAAGATTCGCTTATGACGCTTTTCCAGATAAAAATATATAAACTCTGTAGTTGATTTTTGCTTTTAACGGCAAAACTCCGAATTTTGAGTTAGTTTTGAGTTGTGTCGCTTTTCTCGAAAACCATCGATATGCTAATTGACTTCAGCGTAATCGTGGCCCCTGACTATTAACTGCAGCGCTTCCAAATAGTTCTGGTCAAAACTGAAACTGAAAAGCACAAAATGTCTGCTTGGATCCAACAGATCTACTAACAGTGTCCTCACACTTGTTATAAGGGGTCACTGCATTCATAGGCACCCTAGCCAGTAGAAGGAGTATACTTCACAATGACTGCTGCAGGAGCTGTGGAGATGAAGAAGAAATTGAACCGGTTCAACACCTACTCGGTGAATGTCCTGCACATCAATGAAGCCGTGCGCAATATCTTGGCGATTATTTTTTTGAAGACCTTCGAAAATATCTCACTGAAGGGACTTGTTGCCTTCTTGGAAAGATCTAAGTGGTTTAAGCAACTTGGTAAGGGGAAGGAAATCAAATGCAGGTATCACAATGGGCCTTAGGGCTACTCTTTGTCTTGTCTTAGACAAGCAACCTGGCTCACCTAAGTTAACTTAAATGGACGCTTCAAAGAACTACAGTTCACCAATTACTCAGCCAGTTCGTTGTCTTGAATATCACAGTGCCCTGGCACTCAAGTAAGTGCCACCCTCTTCTATTTTGCAACGGAATACAGTTACAACTTGGATTTTTGGGCTATTTATAAAAAAGTGCGAATATTTTTTTAAGACCTTAAGAGCCCGTTGCCTGTCAATGTGAACATGGATCTTATGTTTTCGTCACTTTTCACGAATTACCAAATCTGCTAATCTGTAAGCATTAGAAAGATTTCCGGTTGGAAGACCGGTGTTACTACACTTAATCCCACCACTTTCACTATTTGAAGCCGTCAGTGTAGAAAGTTTCTACCGAGTCTCCCAAGACAGAGTATGAATATCTCTATTGTTCTCGACATACTTTTGTCCAGCAGAGAAACCAAGTATCAATTTGTCATTGACTGCTATAAATTGAGGAATCGGAAACTTCATATGTCCGAAGTCCCTATCATCGTGCCATATTCCGGTATATCGTTCGGCAATCTCACTTGAACCATTAGGTCCAGAGATATCAGAACTGCTAATATTTGCATTTGCACTTAAGTAAGACATGTCATCATCATATTGGCATTACAGTCCGGGGTGAGCCATTGCCTCCCCTACAATTCGTTTCCATTTTTCTCTAGAGGTTTATAAAACAAAAAGGCAAATACATTTACGTCGTGGCTTGACAATATACCCATTTTCCTTTTAGCTACACAATAATTACAAGGTCACGGAGACAGTTGTCGTATTCAACACTTTCTATCATCTCCCCCACCCTGCAGCTGCTTCTCTCCAAGATAGTGTTCAGCAACGTTACGTATCACCCCATGAATGGAGGAACGGTCAAGGGAGGTGTGAGATTTAGATATTCTTTCAATGCATCTTGGCTACATTTTTTTGGTCACCGTATATGTGGTTTCTCTAGCCCAGCTGCTTTTCGCCCCTTCAACAAAAGCTGACATAAACCGGCATTTACATGAAAGTAAGAAGACACCCACGCTAAGGGCAGAGTTTATTGACTTTAAGTTGGTTCCCTACCTTTCCAGCTTGTCTGCGGCACAGTTCTCAGGAATATGCCTGTATTTGTGGCGTGCACACTGCATTCATAGTATAGTTCTTCGTAGAGGAAGCTCCCCGGAGATGGTCCTACTATTAAAATTCAGATGTTTGAAACCTGTTGATTAGAGTGCACCAACGAGCCAGAGAGCTGACTCGCTCATTGTTGTCAACTTGCCCTGAAGGAAGCTAAAATGGGTAGGGAGCCGTGGGTTGAGTTTCAGAGGGAGTTCATTTGTAGCAAAATTGAAATTTTTTCCTTAATTTAAAGGTAAGTGAAATAGTTGAAGTAGTCCCCAAGTAGCACTAAAGCGCCGTTTTGATACCCTGAAGAGATCTCCAATGGGTAGATATCTACCGCCAACCAGAGCTGTTGATGTAAGGGAGAATTTTGATGGAATTTAGGGTGGAGCACTGCCCCAGGCTGTCGAAGAAAGCAGCACCCAGTGACCTTAATTTGTATTTTACACATATTTTATTAATCCACGTCTGAAAGTAGGGAAGATGACCAGGGGAATGTAGGCTGAGGTTAAGTGAGAGAAGCTTTGAACAGAAGGCAACATTTTTTCATTTCTATTTTTCTATATATTTTTGTATTTTTATATCTATACATTTTTCTCATTTCAGGGTTAAACGTAGGTTAGGTTAGGTAGTAGCCTTTAAACGAGGTTTAATCGAAACTTGACTTTTCATATGAGGCTCTTTTATGTTCCGAAAAAAAATTGACGGACTGACTTGAAATTTAAAATTGCATTTTCACAATTGCGAATGAATTTATCGGAGCCATTTCACAGTGTTTTTGTGTAAACAATTTTCGAACGATTTTTTTTTGGAAAGCACGAAAAAATTAAACTATATTGATTTGCTAATATGTTTGAAGGAAAACTTTCCACCACATAGCTGTAGGCTCGCTATTAAGCAAAAATTTGAACATACAATTTTTTTTGCAATATATCAGAAATATCTTCTTCGTAACTAAGACTAATATTTAGAAAAAATGTTCCGCACATAAGAAAAAAAAAAAAAAAAATAAAATAAGTCACCTCGAATGTGCACTCACCTATAGCTGCCGTGGTTGCCATGATGATTTCTCCACAAGATTTATTTAATAAAATTTATTTAATAAAAGTGGCAAATTTTTCCACTCAAAACAGTTTCACGTGTTGTTATCACAAAACCAAAAAACAAAAACTATCTTCAGTTACACACCACGAATACTAATTTTCGTATCAATAATTTAGCAAAATCGCCACCGATTTATAGCACAATTTGTCGACAAGAGTACTCGCCGATGGGTTTGATTGGGTACGACTGTTTTCGATACAACTAACAGCGATTGTATTTATACTCGCGAGGTAGATCGATGGCCCAAAAATACAACATTTACTTTTATGGCACTTCTTATTGGTTTTATTGTTGTGAATATTATTCCCCCGATTATACCTTTGTGATGTACGCCCTTCCCGCTAATAAAAGTAGCGGATTCTTATCAAAGCAAAGATAAAACACTGCTACTAAACGGTTGTCAGTACTCATGTAGTGGAGAGAAGGCAAACATCTGGAGTACAGCAAACAAAAAATCGCCTATACCAACATTAGCGCTATAGCGAGAGGAGCAACAAGAATTGTTTATGAATTAGGAGTGGACTGCTGCATAAAATTCCCCAACCACTTGTCCCTGTAATGCAAAAAAAAAAAAACGAAGCAAAAAAGTAAGGTAAAATACTAAGATGCCGGTGGATATCACATTTCTCCATTCAAATCTACTAATGTTAGTATTTAGCTATTTAGCGGCGTCAATTACAATGCGGTATATACTCGTATAAAGATAAGTACAAATGTGGGTATATTAAACTCCGCACTTCGGCAATGGACGCTGCTCCAACGTATGTGGTCTCCTACGTAAGCTATTTGGGTTTCAATGTTCAATTGCAATTAATTTAATGTGATTGTGTGCCACCCTAAACTAATTAACATCACGTGGGTTTCAATACCTGGTTGGACGTCATACAACAAAAAAAAAAAAACTGCTAACATTATGGCTCATGGTAAAAGGCATACAGAAATAATATCTTTCAGAGGACGTCTGAATTCTTATTTTTTTATTTTTTGGTTTTAAGTGCACTGAAAGGCTTAAGTTCAGATCAAAGAAGCTAACGCGTTGATTTGGTATGCTCTTATAATCTGCAGGTCCAGTCCACTTTCAAGGCGTAAGCGTAGGCTCAAACCTCTTAGGTGGAACGAGGCCGTTGCTAAGCAAAGAAGAGATCTTAATGAGTTTTAGGCGCTGCTCAATTCGCCGATTGTGCTGAATGCTGGAGGGATTATAAAGGCCTACTATCTCTTTTTACAAGAAGAAAATAAGAAGAACCAAAGGCAGATCCTGGAAGAGTTTCTCTGGCAGTATAGACAATACTTCAGAAGCATCAAGACTCAGGAAAAATCTTGCCAAAACTCCATCTGTTTCAATTTCAATCTGCGAAGATACAAAGGAATGAACACATTATTTTAGGAAACGACTGGAAGTAACAATGGATACCTACTTTCCCGGTTACAGCAATGTTCTTAATTCAATATAAGGAGTGATGAGAACTTCGGGAGCGTGGTATCAACAACCTGCCTGGTACAGGGTTTGATCGAAAAGTAATGAGCCTTATTTTTTCTAAGCAGTTTTATTAAATCTTTTGGCTTATACAACTAATATTCTTCAAAATAGGACTCTTGAGCGTCAATACACCAGTCTGGTAGCGTTCCTTCCACTGCAGGAAAAAATTTTAAACTCATCCACCGGAATCGCGTTCAATTCGGTTGTCACAGTTTTTTGGATCGCCTCGATGGAGTCGAAACGCCTCCCCTTCAGCTTTCTTTTCAGGCGCGGGAACAAGAAGAAGTCCGGAGGGGACGGGTCTGGGCTGTAGGGAGGGTGGGGAAGTACCGGAACGCCCATCTTGGCCAATGCAGAGGTGCAGAGGAAGGCGGTGTGCGCCGGCGAATTGTCGTGATGAAGGGTCCAATTGTTGACGAGGTCGGGCCGAACCCGGGCGACGCGGTTTTTCAGCCGAAGGAGCACTTCTTTGTAAAACGTAGACTAGCACGACGGTCAATGTTCAAAAATTCACGAACCCGGCTCATATCTACGTCTGTTTGCGTCGTCGAAGGCCTTTCAAATCGCTGTTCGTCTTCGACGTCCTCCCGGCCTTCCTTAAACGACTTGGGCCACCGTTTTACCTGGGCACTGGACAGAGATTGGTCCCCGTAAGCCTCCTTGAGTAGCCCAATGGTTTCGGTACTCGTTTTGTTTAGCTTTACGCAAAATTTGATCGAGTAACGTTGCACCAACGATCGCTGCATTTTCGCCACTGCTAAATCCTAACACACTTTTAAAACAGTTTTCACGCGCGGAGCGATGTTGACTGCACCGCTGTTGCCAGCGAACTGGGACCAGTTTCTAGTGGAAGGGGAAGGTCCAACGATCATTTTCCCCCACCAGCCGATTCGGTTGATCGCTTGGCAGACGCTCCGCGCGGGAAGGCTCATTACTTTTCAATCAAACCCTGTATCCCTTTAAATCCCCAGATCAGGATGGAATCCTTCGGTGAGCTTTTGCGGAAAAGAAGCACTGTTTTAATACCAGAATTGGTCGAACTGGAAGTAAATCCAGATAAAACGGTATTATGGTGCATGACGTGTGATAAAATGACGTGCGTTAGAAGATTGGAAAGCGTGCAAAAGATTGCAGGAATATGTGTAACTGGCGCTTTGATCACAACTCCGATAGCGCCAATAGAAAGACTTCTCGACTTGCATTTAATCAAATTAGTAATAAGTATGGGGGTACCTCTCGCAACTTGTAAGGCTCTTATTAAGGATGCACTAATCAGTTCTCTAAATCAAAGATGGATTTGTGTCAACACCTGTGAAATTGCTAGACAAGCATGGCCAAGGCTAAATCTACGTCTATCAAAGAATATTATAAAATTGAGTTGATTTCAAATTAGGATCTTAGTGGGGGCGTTCATAGAAAATAATGTAAGGAGATTAGACGTTTACATGCATGATTTCTGTCGTAGCTGCAGGAAGGAGGAGGAGTTGGAAACAATTCATATGCCCGGTTCTAGCCAGAAGCAGGAGCCGATATATAGATAGCCATTCAAGAACAGCCGTTACATCCATTGTAAACTACCTTTTGGTGTGGTCTTTGGTCTGGAGGAATCATCGGCCTATATTTCTTCAAAGACGAGGCTGGTGCCAATGTAACAGTGAATGGCGAATACTAGAGCGCCATGACAAACGACTTTTTGATGCCGGAAATTGAAGTCCGAGATTTCTCCATCATTTGGCGATACTTGCCATAATGCCCGTGAAACAATTGATACTGTGTCGTCGCTTCGGTGAGCAATTTATCTCTCAGCTTGGATCAATAGATTGGCCACCAAGATCTTGTGATATCACACCTTTCGACTTTTATTTGCGGAGGTATTAAAAGTCTATATACTTTGTGGATAAACCAGCTGCGATTGAGGCATTGGAAGCCACCATTACTGAAATTATTCACGAGATACCGACCGAAGTCCTCCAGCAAGTCATTAAAAATTGGTGTTTATGTGTGACTGAATTACGGCGCAGTTGCGGTCAACATTTGGAAGGGATTATCTTTAAAAAATAGGAAAAATAAATATGATGATTGGTTCCATACAAAAATAATAAAAGTTGCCCCATCAATTGGAATTTTCGTTGCTTTATTTCAATTTCAAATTCGATATCTCTAAATTTATCACCCCCTTTATGGTATGTATATATGAGTTTTGTTGCTACATGGGGTACACGGTTTTGTGATTTCGACCTCTGTAAACTACATCTACTTGTTAACATTACCAGCTTCTAACAACTACCTGTTTTGCCCCTATCACCAGAGAATTCTAATTTGTATCATTAGACTAAAATTGCATGCATTTTACTCAATTTAATATATAAACATTTTTATATCGCATGTAAATAGCTTTAATATCGTTCTTAGTGTCTAAGTCACCCCAATTGCTAAAGCTGATTGTACTCCTGTTTTAGCTGTTTTTATTTTAGCTTTAAAATGTATTTTACGTCTAAATAATACGTCTTACGTCTAATAATTTCTGTCATAAACATTCTTATTGCCATTACAGAGGCGGGTCAAATTATTATACTTAAGCTGAAAAGTTTGTATTAATGCTTTTAAAGGCAAATTACAATGTTTATTGAGCTTTTATTAAATACTGAAATATTTAGTTGTCAATCATGTTTATTTAAAAGTACAAAAACTTAACGGAATGTAGTCTTAAACCTAAAAATAATTGGCAATAAATGCATACATTTCTTTGTATCATCTTTATCGTGACAAGATTTCCATAATTCTTGTTGCTATTTTTTATTTTGGAGCTGCCCAAAATATTTCTTAGTGACTCATTTTTAGAATGAAAAATGGAAAAGACATGATTTTTAAGAAGAAAATTTTGGAAAAAATTTGAATTTATTCTTGCAAAAGTTTTGTAAAATATTTGCTTATTAATGCTTACTAATGTACGTAGTAATGCTTCGATCGATTAGCAAAAGGACGGAATAGGTATAAATAGATACTCGTACGAGCACTTCGCTAGCGCAGTATTTTGCACTGGTTGGCTGCATGTATTTGCATGTATCTTGAAAAGTTAGGGTCGTTTGATTTTTATTGTTTTTACTTTCGACATAGTCTTCTTTTAGGTTATGCACTTCGTCCAACGCTGTTCTTATTTGTTTATCCTTCCTGAATAATAAGATTTGTCCAAATCTAAAAAATAGCCATTCGTCTCTGACTTCTGTCTTCTGACAAACACCTCACCTTTTGAATAAAATCTTTTTCCCGCCATGCATTTCTTCAAACTGGAGAACAAATATGTAGTAGTCCGAGAAATCTGAGGGAGCCAACTCTGGAGAATAGGGGGATGTGAAACGAGCTGGAACCTTATTTATATTAATTCAATGCAATTTTGAAAAAATATGTATCTAAATCTATGCATATAAATGTCTCAAAACAAACAAACAAATATTTTTTTTCAAAAATTTTCAACAAAAAAGTGAAATATTTTTTTTTTCAATAAATTTATTAAAAAAAAAATTATTTGTATTAAGAAATAAAAAAAAGATCTAGATAAAAAAGTTAAAAAAGTTTCACTTTACAGAATCGAGTAAAAAAATATGCATTAAATTTTTTCTGACATTGTACGGGCTTTTGATAAACGGTGATAAACGATTCATTAGACAGAGCTAGTTTACTGGTGCGGCAGCCCTTTGTCGGTTAAACCCCGAGTCATTCCGGTAACGTAGAACTGGCTGCCATGTGAATGAACGACACTCATGATAACGACAAATACGAAAAAAACTTCTCTGAAAAACTACAAAAAAAAATTTCTTTTCCCAAAAATTTTCAACAAGAAAAATAAATATTTTTCACAAATAAAATATATATATATAATATAATTTGTATTAAAAAATTAAAAAGAAGATTTAGATAAAAAAAACTGAAGGTATGAGACTTTATATAATCATATATATAACAAAATTTGCATTACAGTTCTTCTGTCTTTGTACAGACTTTTCAAACGACCCTCATAATAACGAAAACATACGAAAAAAACTCTCTCAAAAATGACAAAAAAAAAAATGTCTTTTCCTAAAAATTTTCAACAAAAAAATTTAATATTTTTCACGAAAAACATATATATATATACAAATATAATTCGTATTAAAAAACTAAAAAAAAAATGATCGAAATAAGAAAACCCGAAGATATTTAATTTTATAGAATCCTATATCAAAATGTGTATTATTTTTTATTTTTTACTTTGTACAGACTTTACAAACGACCCACGTAATAACAAAAAAATGTAATGAAATCTTTTCTCAAAAATCACAAAAAAAATTTTGTCCGCAAAAATTTTCAACAAATGTTTTTTCCAAAAAATAAATATTTTATAAAATTTAAATTGTACTAAAAAAAAGATGAAATTAAAAAATTTACCACATTTCACTTTATATAATCCTTTATCAGAATTTTAATAACATTTTTTCTACCTTTTTACGTGCCTTACAAGCGACCCTCATAATAACGAATAAATAAAAAAAATGCCTCCCAAAAATCACAAAAAAACAATTTTCCGCAAAAATTTTGAACAAAAAAATTAATTTTGTTTTTCAAAAATATATTTAAAAAACTATAATTTGTAGTAAAAAATTTAAAAAAAAGTCTATATCAAAATTTTCATTACATTTTAATGGTCTTGTACGGACTCTCGTAATAACGAACAATACGAAAATATTCCTTTCCCCAAAAAACAACATTTCGCAAAAAATATCAACAAAGAATTGAAATATTTCTTTCCTAAAAAACTTTTTTTCCCAACAAAATCTTCTCTCCAAAACGGCAAAAAAAATTTTCACAAAAAATTTCAACAAAAAAATTAAAAATTTTTTTTCTAAAAAAAAACTTCTCCACTAAACGGCAAACAATTTTTTTCCAAAAATTTAAAAAAAAAAAAAAAATTCCGGAAATATATAGTATAAAAAGTATATTTTACTGAAAAATTAAAAAAAAAAATTTAGAAAAATGAAAAAAGCTTTTCGGATCCTATACTAAAATTTTCAGCATTGAGTAAATCTCAAAATTATAAAAAGTTTTTCAAAATTACATAAACGGTTTTTTTTTTCGTTTACCTCTTATACGTCTTTACTTAAGCTTATATATAAACTAATTTTCTGAAAAATTTACGACAAAGGCCAAAATATTTTATTTTTTTTTGTGTTTAAACCTAAATCTAATAATTTTATAATTATAGCTTAGCTAAGAGCTAAGAGTAATATGGCCAAAATACCTGGATCCCTTGACATGTAATCGCTCATATGTGTCAACTTTTCCTAGCAGTTCGAGGAGTTGTTTTGTCTTTTCTCACACATTTTTTAAATAATTATTTTATCAGTTCAGTAACGCGACTGTGAAGCAATCACATCTTCAAGCAGATAATACAAGTATATATGGTAATTTAATGTTGCAGCAAGTTTCGATTTTGTGCCACTTTTTTTTGAGGTGAGGAGTACCGAGCTTCTCTTGATAATTTCACTGCCCTGCAAATTTCAATTTTTCTGATGCGAATAAGATGTGACCTAGTGTTCCCGAAGGGAATTTCGCGCTGAGCACGAATCCGAGTTCAAAAATTTTCCATCACGTCAGGTTTTCAAAAAAAAAGGGGGTTGAAACCCCTAAAAATAGCGTATTTGGCCACTTTTCAAAAACTGTGGAGCAGAACCCTGACGTGCTACGATCTTCGTTATTGTCAGTAATTGAAGGTTGAACTTTGCTCTTTGAAATAAGCCCAAACCCAAATTGTTCGCATGCACCCTTAGAGTAGGGGGTGCACTTATGTCTACGGGGGTAGGGAAAAAAATGAACATAGGAACTTATCTACACCCAAGATTTTTTTTATTTCTTTTTAAATGGAATGTTTGACTTCAGATTTGTAATCAGCGACACTAAATACCTTAGGAACACTGCACTTTTCATTATATCTTATCACCTAAAACCAATTTTTCAGTCTTACCACCCATATAATATCTATCCTGTCTCTCTATTCCTTAGTTGTGCAGTTAATGGTCTTCCTGACTGAGTGTTTGGTCTGAGTGCAACCCCCACAAGTCTAATCTAATATAAGGCTTAATTAGTACTTCCTTAGTCCCTTGGACAGAAAATATTCCATATCTAAAAACTAAGTAGCGAAAAATATTTTAGAATTATGTGCAGAAGAAAAAGTGAAACATGCTTAATTTTTGATTTTGTAGAAAGTGTAAATAGTAGTGCCATATAAATAGAAAATTGAAACAATTTCTCAATCCAAAAATTTCTCAAAAAAATTAATCATATTTTTATTTTTTTATTTTATTTGCGCTGATACACTACTTCCAGCGCAGAGCAAACCCTTGCCACAGTCGTTGCTAAGAAAAAGTCCCGGTCTCGTTGCATTGAGCGCATTTTTTAGCAATGAGAGTCAACATGAGTGGAAAACCCCTTACTTGCCAATGAGGAGTCATAGGGGTCATAAAACAGAATGAATTTGAAAGTGCAATTATGTTGAATTTGCAACGCATTATTAATTGTGTTTGATCGATTACAAATCAGATCAAATAAAGCTGGCTAAATTGAATCATTCTGCATATTTACATTGTATTATACTTACATACACTTATGTACACCTGAGCTTAATGCAACAGTTACTTACAAGTATGGGCATTCACATACACATCAATAATTGCCGGGTAGTGAGCCAAGGATGACAAAGCCTCATATTTTTTCATGCCACCAACGGGTTTGCCCCAGTTTCGATGCAAGTAAAGCAGCAAATGGTACAAAAGAAAAATATGAAAAGCAATCGTTCCTCTGCATTAAATAGCAAATCTTCGAGTAGATTATTGCCATGAATAATCTTCTCACAAAAACCAATGCCACGCTAATATACCATAGAAATACCAGATGTGACTACTAAATAACGAGGTATGCGCCTTAAAATATTTTACAATACATACTTTTGAGATTGTATTTATATTTTGAATTAAAATTTTATATAATATTATATTTAACATTTTTAAAAATCTTATGTACAAGGTAAAGTCCAAAATAAAAAAGACTGGCGTCATAAAAATGTTTTGATGGCACCATCTTTTTAATGAGTTAGTGGTTGGAAGTTTAATGTGTTGGAAGTTACATCCCTAGCCGACTTTCAGTGATAGCTTGGTGACATTCGGTTCAATGGAAGTGAAGTTATTGCATCTAAAGTGTCATCGGTACAAAAATGAGTTTCGACGAAAGAGCTAATATCAAATTTTGAATATATAAACTCAAAGTTATTAGCTCAGTATTTTTTATTTTAGACTTCTTCTTGTACGGGTGGGCCATATAGCGTTTGCTTTTTCAACCACCTATTTTTTTGAGAATGGTAACACAAATGACATGTCAAATGTGTTCATAATTTACTTAAAGGTTTGACATTTACGAAATGGGACGCTATACGCTTGAACAAAATTGGGAAATATTGAAAACCTATTTCGAAAGTGGTGAGTCTCCTTCTTCTTTTCTGATTTTCACATCGGTGGCTACGTCAATAAGCAAAATTGTTGGATTTGGGGCTCAGAAAATCCACACGTTACTGTAGAGAAGCAAATGCATCCACAACGAGTCACTGTTTGGTGCGGTTTTTGGTCTGGCGGCATTATCGGGCCATTTTACAGTTACAGTAAATGGCGAGCGTTACCGTGACATGCGCAACGAGTTGTTTCCAAAAATTGAAGAGGATGACATGGACGACATTTGGTTTTAACAGGACGGTGCAACTTGTCACACTGCCAAAGTTACACTCGAACTTTTGGCTACCGTTTTTGAAAACCGAATAATCAGTCGAAAATCCGATATCAATTGGCCGCCTCGGAGCTGTGATTTAAGCCCGTTGGACTATTTTTTGTGGGGAGCTCTTAAGGACAAATGCTATGCGAACCATCCAGAGACGATTGATGCTTTAAAACACGAAATCGAAGTTGCCATTCATGAAATTGGAGCCCAAACAATCGAAAATGTACTTAAAAATTGGGTTGATCGAATGGCCTACTGTAAAGCCAGTCGTGGCAGTCATTTGAACGATATTATTTTCCATTCATAAATTACAATGTTCAATCTTCAAAATAAAAAAAAAAGTTTGAAAAAATATTTATTAGTTTTTTTTATAGCCGATTCAAAAAGCAAGTTTTACATGGCCCACCCTATATTTACTTAATATAACTTTCACTATATAAACAACCTCTTTCTGTCTACCGCTCCATGTGGATCTTATCATCACCCATCAGCATTGAAACCCTGAACGCTACATTTCAACTAAACACATGGAGAAAAAAATGTTTAATGGTGGGTCCAATGTCAGACTGTCAGACAGTCGAAGCTCCCTTTACAATTTTGTATTTTACCACAGTTATTGGCCAAACCTAGTAATCTGACATCCTTGACCTAAGCACATCAAAATTTACCTCAACTTAAGTTTAGCTCACCAAAAAAAGTTAACTCAGTGTATTATTATATTTTGTGAGTGATTAATTAAAAATCCAAATGCGATTCTTAAAACTAATTTTTATAGATATCGCTGAGAAATTTTCAAATGGCAAACAATTCACAAAAAGTATCAACAAATATGCACATATACTTGTATTTATTTAAAACTCTTCTACGATGCTTGGAAGCCCTTGATTTTTCTCATTGAAAATTTAAAAATAATAATTATTTTCCATCCCTGGCTTTCCCAGTTACTTTTTGTTAAAAAACACATTGCCTCTTAGCAGGCCCCCACCAGGACAGGCATCACCTGCAGTAACTACAGACAGATTACTCACTTTTTTACACATCCCCCGAACAAAATTTGATAACAAATTTTGCCCATAAGCTTTTCTTAGCGTCATAGGACTTCCGAATTTTATTGTACCCGTCAGTATTTCACGGCGATTAGGCAAACTGTGTCGTGTGACTGACGCACGAGCCAATCGTGTGTGCCGTATGTATAAAAGTGCATTCTTTATGATGCCTTATGATGTCATAATGAAATTAAATTCCACAGCTATTGACGGTGTTGTTGCATTTGGGGTTGATTTGCCTACGCAAAAATACAGCTGCTGATTGTGTCTTCGCGTGGGTGCTCAAAGTGCTTATCGGTCAACAGATAATCAATTGATTACATTAAAGCAAAATAATTGAATACGAAATCAATGTTGGGACAGATAAGCCGAAACAGGACTGGATTAGCGATATAGCGGGCCCTTAGGTGATGGAATTATCGAGGCCACTTTAAGTTTTGCTACCGTAGTTTTAAATGTGTCTTTGTACTCAGTAAATAATAGGCAGAATTTCGCTTAGAAAAACATTTCAGAAGGTTTTGCTTGCGCAGTGCGAGGGGCCACTAGGCAGTTACTCACACTGCCTTATGGATACTCCCGCCCTGAGCGAAAAACACGCTTTTTTAACACATTGACAGAGTTTCTCAAAATGTATTTGATTGCTCTAATCATTATCGCTTGAGTAAGTGTGCTATTTTTAGAATTTAATGAAAGTGATAATGAATGCTTTGCTTAGCATACAAATTTTGAACTGACTAAGATCGTCGTAGCTGAATGGATTTGTGCTTGCCTAGTATTCAGTAAGTTATGTGTTCCAAAACCTATTTGGACATAAAATATCAATTGATATACATTTTTTTTTTCTAACTATGCCCACCTCTGGGCTGGTAATGACAAACCTCCGATAGTCTTTCGGCTATGAAAAAGCTCTTCATAAATAAAAATCGTGTTCGAGTTGGATATGGATAAAAATATCGAACCAAGAATTTGTCTTAAATTTTACGTTTTGATCGAAATTTCGTGTGCCGAATCGTTGAAAATGTTGCAAGAAGCCGACGACGAGTGTGCTTTATCAAGAACACCCGTCCAGTGGTATAAGGTTTTTGCAGAGGGCCAAGAAGTCGTAGAAGATTTTTCCCGATCTGGTCGCCCATCAACGTCTTCAACGCCTTCAACGGGTGAAAACGTCAACAAAGGCAAGGAAATGGTGTTGGAAAACCATGACTTAAGTTTGAGGGAGGTACCTCCTGACCCTGGCGTATCTCACGAATCAATTCGTAACATTTTACATCATCGATTGGGCATGAGACACGTGGCTGCTCGATTCGTTCCAAGAAAATCGAATTACTTTCAAAAAACTCATCGGAAGAAGGTGGCTGAAGGCTAAAAACATGCTTGAGCTAGTGAATTTGGACCCAACGTTTATCCAGCGCATCATAACAGGTGCTGAGACATGGGTATATAAGTTTGACTTGCAAACCAGTCAACAGTCAATAGGCGGCTGAATGGCGCTATCCCCATGATCCGAAACCCAAAAAACCACATCAAAGTCGGTCAAAAGTGAAGGTCCACACTCAGAAAAAATTCCCTCCCTAAAATAAAGAAAACCATTCTTTATTTTGAACTCTTCCAAATTTATTAAATTTTATCGCTTTTGAGTATTTTTTCTTTTAAATGACTATAAATGTGTTTGAAACATAAACCCGTAGTCCTCATTTTGATGTTACATTCTTCTTTGTTATTTTTTACTTTACTTACAATTATCTTATCGAATGCTCATTGCTTTTACGAACATACGTAGTTGATTGTTTTTTTTCTTCGTGATTATACATTTTGTCGTGCAATGGATGAATTAATAGAAATTTTAATTGAGTTGGAAGGCGAACCGTTTTTGAACGTGTTTATTGGTAAGTTTATGGATATTTTGTTTTGCTCATTTTAGTTATGGCTAATCATTTCAATTATAGAAAGCGGTCTAACTAAGGAATCATTGAAGCTCCTAAAGCCAAGCCGTTTGGATACATTGATCGACACATCGCAGTTTGGACCAAGGGTAATTTTTGAGTATAATCTGCTCAAATTTCAAGCGCAACAGGTATTTTGTTATTTTGTGCATATACACACATACAGATATGCATGCAAAAATTCATAATCTTCGTTTTACTTCACTAGGGAATAAAAACACAAGCCATTCACACTGAGGCATGCGCTTTATTGGCAAATGAATATCGTGGCGAGGTAAATGTTTTTTTTATTACTTTTACTTTAGTTATTTATTTATTTTAAATATACATTTCTGTACTTCATATAAGGAATCTTTAGAAGCAATACTCAGTAAGTCGGCGGGTGGATCACAAATCCTGAAATACTATGCGCAAAAAAAGTGTCTCACTCCAAAGTATAGGAAACTTCTAGCTGCAACAGTTGCAAATTATTTTATTTCTGCTGAAGTACATCCAAACCCTAAAACTTTTGAAGCTTTCGCCAATAAAATTGTGGATGTATTTACGAGTGAATCTAAAGTCTCATCACAACCTAAAATTTTTATTAAAAAAAAGTTTTCTAACCTCGATTTCATTTACACAGGATATATATTACATTCATAAGAAAGGAAAAAAGCCAGGTGGATCTCTGTATGCTAAGTACCCCAGTGTATTATTGAAACTTAGACGGGATGGTCTTATTTCCAAAAGAGATGTAGAACCAACAACAAAAGGAACGGAGATTAATTCTTGCGTAACAGGTATATATGTACATAGGTACATATATCGTCGTTGCGAAAGCAATACCGCGTATATCCAATATACAAAACTACATAAGTGGTGAAGGAAGAGAAAACTGATTTTTTACAAAAGTATAGCTCAATTTTTTCACTGAACTTATAATTTATTAATATTACTAGCATCACCCAGTGGGCTTCGCACCACCATACATAAAATGTTTGTTTTATATCGCAAGAAATTTTTCATATTAAGTTTTCTTTATAGAACTCGTAAAATGTTTAAACAGTTGAATTAGTTGATTTTTTTCATTCAACATACTTTCTAAAGATGTCACAATAGCCTTTTCTGTACTTTTTTAAAATTTGATTGTGGTGGTCACCTATATACAGGTAAGGTACCGGTTCAAACACATCCTACGGTTATCCAGGTCCACGTTTTGGTCTATATCTCGAGACCCTAGTTACGGAGGGGCATTAAAAATACTCTATACTATAGAATCATCAGCAGCTTCCATTTGCTACCCATATTGTACAAACACATCCTAGGGTTACCCGGGTCCACGTTTTGGATTATATCTCGAGACCCTAGTTACGGAACGGTATGAAAAATACTCTATACTATAGAAATCATCAACAGCTCCCATTTGCTACCCATATTGTACAAACACATCCTAGGGTTACCCGGGTTCACGTTTTGGCCTATTTCTCGAGACCCTGGTATCCGATTCTTAAAATTTTAAAACACAAACCATCTACTGAATAGTCCAAACAAAGCCTAACAATTTGGTTTGGATAGGTGAGCCCGTTCGCGAGTTTTAAGCGAATATAGGGACAGATTTTCACATTTATATACATATATAGATGACAGAGATCAATTACAAATAGTAATTCTGCAAAAGAGTGTACGTGAAACTTCAGTTTCTTTGGTCAATTCGTTTTGGTTTTATGCAGTTTTGCAATCGCAACGACGATATGGCTTTCTTAACTCATGAGTATATTTTGGTTTAATTTAAATTTTAAATGAGAGATTATTAAATATTATAATCTGCATTTAATATAACCTTCATTTAATAAAAAAATTACATTTAGATTGCATTCAAGAAAAATCATGGTTAAAGTATAACGTTGAACCATTCGATGAAGTTCAACTAAAATGGGAAGCGACTTTTGCTGTGCGACGACAAATGCTACAAAAAGATGCCAATTTAAATACAATTTTAGAAGAATGGCCTCAGTATAAGCAGAGTTTTGGACATTTAATGGTATAATTCGTGAGTTTTATTTACATAAAAAATAATTTATTGTTCTTCATTCCTATCTTAGATAGAACTGGATTTTAAGAAGCTGTACCCCGAAAAGCAAAATTTGTTATTTGATAAATGGGAGAGCTTCTGCCAAGCGATTCCACCTTTGCTAGAAATTTACATTAAAGATTCAAACAGCTTAACTACTTGGAGGCAGTTTAAAGAAGGAAGCATCAATGCTGGTATTTAATATGTCTTAAGCCCTCATTTTTTTTAACAATCTAATTTCAGATGCAAAAGACTTTTTTATCTTATACACTCTGTCTTAATTCCAACTGGCCGAACATATAGAACATGCAAACAGACAAAAAAAAAAAAAACACTTCATCAAGTACACTATTGCAGATTCAAGAAATAGTTTCTTACTGTGGGCACCGACAAGTAGTGAACTTCAGTCAAAATTGAAATTAATGGTAGATGCAAATTATATGGATAAAAGTACGATTCAGCCAATTATATGTTCCATTGGATTGGATTATTTTTATTGCAAGGAATATTATGTGTATTTCGCCGATATATTTTATAAGTTAGATAACCTAATCAAGTGTATTGACGTGTGTTTTAAAACATTCCATGTACTTAACCTTGAGTATCCGCCCGAATGTAGGTCCATTTGGCTTTTTGCCCAGCAGTATTTCTATAACATTTCCTTGAAATCTCGCGAGAAAAATGGGTCTATTTGTGCAATTTTAAATGATTTGAAAAAACAAAATAAGACTTAAAATAAGAAATAATTGGAATGGATGTACACGTGCAATGTTCTCAATGCTTACAAATATTCGAGCATTGCGAGAGTTTGTTAAAGCATATCAAAATTATTCATTGCTTATCAGAAAATGAAATTTACAAGTTATAAAAAAGACTATATTGTATTTAATTATAATCCAAACTTTGTATCATACCAAGTTCTCGAAATTTTCATTATAAATGAAGAAATATTTTTATTTTGTGAATTTATAAATATCTTAGGGTACACAAATCACTACCTATCTTTTAAAGTAGGCCCTAAGAGCGGAAATTTTAGAATTATAAAAGCAGATGAAGTAAACTATCCACCAATTCATGTGTACATATATTGTTAACAATGAAAAACTCTTACGGCCAAAAAAGTTTTTTTAATGAATTTTTCCAGTTTGTGTTTTAAAAATAAAAAACTAAAACCAAATTTTTTGCATTTTTATTCAATATTTAAAACATTTCATAATCTGAAAATTCAGGTAGATTTTTTAAAATTGAGAAAAAAGCTATTTTTCTTTTAGTAAATTTTTACTAGAAACTAAATAACAGTTTCCCTAATTCCAGCAAATTTTACTCTGAAATGAGTAATATTTTTATTTTCTTTTAGCAAAATATTA
This sequence comes from Anastrepha fraterculus, assembly GCA_037575425.1. Classification (NCBI taxonomy): domain Eukaryota; kingdom Metazoa; phylum Arthropoda; class Insecta; order Diptera; family Tephritidae; genus Anastrepha; species Anastrepha fraterculus. The sequence continues at coordinate 33,614 of JAYXIM010053524.1, forward strand.
TCTATTTCAAACATAAAATTTATTACAAATATAAAAACAAATTCCTTAAATCGGGAAAGTTTTTCTCGAAAGCATGTAAACATTTTTTCTTCATTTTGAGAAAATATCAGATACTGAAAAGAGGATGCCTTTTCATAGGCGCCAAATCATTCCCATATTTCCTCATTTCAATAGTCGTTTTAACTTGAACCGAAGAAGTTTTTTTTTGAGTGCAGCTAATCGTTTTCTTTGATTATGCACTCGGAATTCGTTCCAAATGTCAATCAATCAATGTAAATCAAGAATATTATTTGGAAGTTAGGCGAAGTTGAAGAGCGAATGTGCGTAGGAAGCGGCCCAATTTGTGAAAAGAAAACTAATGGACCTTGCACCATGACAACGCATCGTCAAGGCTCATATTGTGAACACCTTTTTGACCAAAAACTCAACAAATATCATCGAACAACCACCGGATTTAGCCCCTTGGCTTTTTCCTTTTCACAAAACTTAAAACTTGTCACTCCGCGGACGCCGCTTTGAGTCGATAGAGGCCATTAAGGAGAATTCGCTGAAGGAGCTGAAGAAGATCTCTTCAAACGCGTTTAAAGGGTGCTTTGATGACTGGACTATGTGTATGGTATATGTGTATTGCTTTGAATGGAGCCTATTTTGAAGACAACAAAATAAATTCTGATGATTCAACAATTATTTTGCGTTTTATTGAATAATTCCCTGTACTTTTTTGACAGAATGTATGTCGACTCGAAGATAACCAGGACTCTAACTGTCAACTTCACCTCACTGTAGCAATTCTGAAGACAAATTCCATGCGCCGAATATATGGTAAATGTCTCGTGACGCAACTCGCGGCATTACTTTTAAAGCTGTACACTTTTATTGTCTTACGTACATAAATTTCTTCACTTTCAACTACTCCAACTTGCTTTTTAGCGCAGTAAATGTTCGACTCCAAAAAGATTTACTTTTTAAATCGTTCAAATGCATTTCTAGAGAAATGGTTCAATGTGGATTTTACTATTACTTCCTATTTGTGCTGAGAGTGAGAGGACTTACTATGAATGCTAGAGTGGGTTTTGCTTGTTTTGATATTATAATTTTTCTTTTGCTATTTTTATAGGAATAATCATAATTTTTTCTTTCTTAAGTTTAATGATTTGTTCTTAAATAAATTCATTGTATGGGCGTTAGTTTTTCTTTTAGAAATGTAATTAGTTTTTGAGTATTATTATATGTGTTTTTTTGGTACCAATCGATCCAATTGACCTAAACTTACCTCAACTCATCTGGTGCATCCACACATATAAACATGAGGTGAGTTTCATGCTATAGTTGTGAGAGATACAGAGGCTTATTGACAAGTTTTGACAACTTAATTGTTTTTTATTTAAGTTTTAATTTTTTAAGAAAACATAGTTTTTATCCTTTAAAAACGTTGTATGATAAAACTAAGTTCTAAGCTTAGTGCAGATTTAAAAAAATTCAACAAAAGTTCATCAAAATTTCAAACACTTTAATTAAAATTTTGAGTACGCAGTTTTATAACTCATTGAATTTTGGTATAATAAAGTGCAAGTTTCATGTGACTAGAAAATTGCGTGGATTTATGGCAATTTTTTTGCTGTTTTCTTCCACATAAAGGTATTTCTAGCCTTCTCGTTTTAAAGGTCCAAAATATACATTCACAGAAGAACTTATAGTCGAATCAGGATAAAGTATATATTTTTTACATCATCAATCAGACAATACATTTAATTTATGTAGAATGGACCTTCAGTTTAAACCGACGCCGCAAAACCGATGGTTTCCTATCAGGAGCTGTTTCGTGGGAGAAATACGAGGTGTGTTCAAAAAGTATCGCGAATTTTGAAATTTCGTATATTCGAATTTCGATTTTTTTGTGGCGATATTTTGGTACTCATGTCTCTCACTCATGCCGACGAGTTCGGCCATTTTGAATGTCCAGTTAATTGTTGACAGCTGCTTTGCTTGCACTTGTTTCAGCTCGTCTTCGATTTTTACCTATTCAAAACGATGGAGCAAAGAACCTGTACCAAATTTTGTGTGAAAAACGAAATTAAGTGCGCGGATGCATTCCTAATGTCGACTATGTCATACGGAGAAACTACTTTGTACCAAAGCAACGTTTATCGGTGGTACAAAATGTTCTCAGAAGGTCGAGAAGATCTGAACGACGAAAAGCGAGCCGGACGCCCGAGCACTTCAACATCACACGATAAAATTGATGAAGGAAAGAAAATGGTATTGGCCAATCGTCGAATCACCGTTAGAGAAGTTGCTGCGTACCTAAGCATCGATTGGCTCTTGCCATTAGATTTGTTTCAATGATTTGGGCATGAGACGGGTCACCGCAAAATTCGTACCAAAACTGCTCAATTTCGACCAAAAGCAGCATCGCATGAACATTGCTAATGAGATGGTGGACTCCGTCCGCGACGACCCAAATTTGCTTCAGAGGGTCATAACTGGTGACGAATCGTGAGTTTGTGGTTATAACGTGGAAATCTCATAATAAAAGCTCAATCATCTCAATGGAAGCTGCCGCACGAACTAAGACCGAAAAAAGCGCGCCAAGTAGGGTCGAATGTATAATAAAAGTTTTGCTTACCGTTTTCTTGGCAGGAGTAATTACCGGGGCGGTGTGCATCATGAGTTCTTGCCACAGGGTAAAACGGCCAATAAGGAATATTAACTGAAAGTTATGCGCAATTTGCGCGAAGCAATTCGCCAGAAACGCCCTGATTTGTGGAGGACAAAAATTGGCTTTTGCATCATAATAACGCCCTGCTTACACATTGCTGCTTGTGCGCGATCGTTTGGAAAAAAACAACACACTAATGATATCTCAGGCACAGCCACCGTATTTCCCAGATTTGGCCCCCTGTGACTTTTTCTTGCTCCCGAAACTGAAGAGGCCCATGAAAGGACGACTCTATGCTACGATTGACGAGATAAAGACGGCATCGAAGGAGGAGCTGAACAAGAAAAAAAAAATGATTTTTTGAAGTGCTTCGAAGATTGGAAAAAACGTTGACACAAATGCATAATATCTCATGGGGATTACTTTGAAGGGGACAAAATAGATATTAATGAATAAATAAATAATTTTTGGAAAAACTCAAAATTCGCGATACTTCATGAACACACCTCGTATAACTACATTGGGAGGTTTGCCATTGCGTGCCGAGAGGCGACCACTATTAGAAACCATGTTGTCTATTATTTGATGTGATCTCGCACCAACCCATTTGGCTACGGCGGCCGCCTAAGCAGTTTTATAGTCCATTAAGAATAAAGTTCAAAGAAGCCCAAAACTCGCGTTGATTTTTTGAATTTTTTGAATGGTCTTTACTGGCCTTTTTTCATGTCAATAAAGAAAATTTTCCATTTTTTATATGGAAGAAAACGCACAACACTGTCAACAAAAAATTATCAACTTGCACTTTACTTTATCGAAATTTAACGTGATACAAAACTACATACCCGAATATTTTCTGAAGATTCTCAGTAGGTAGGTAGGTAGGTTAGATGGCAAGAGTACCCCAGGTACACTACAAGTAGCACTTACGTGCCGTTTCGGGACCATAATGCGGACCACCACCTGTGAAAAGATTAGGAGAAAAAAACCGTCTACAGCCATCCAGTGCTGCTGATGTAGTGGAGGAGAGAAAACTGATCTTGGCTGGAGAATTTCTTCAAGTCATCCCCAAAGGACACGCTAAGGAATCTCAAGCGCCTAGCCGCCAGAGCCGGACATTTGCAGAGAAAGTGCTTAACAGTCTCTTTCTCTGCAAGATTCCCACAGCTTCTGCAATAAGTGTTGTGCGGAATTCCAAGCTTCTCCGCATGAGTACCGATCACCCAGTGACCAATGAACACCGCAATGAGTTTGGAAATAGACTGGCGGGGGATTCCCATCACCTTAAGCGTTCTGTTTATATCGTATTGAGGCCATAAAGTTTTCGAAATAGCACACAATGAGACAGACCTCCATCTGTCTTGCACTTTTTTTCTCAGTAAAAAGTTTAAAATTTTGAAGATAATTGGTTGAATTGTTTTTTAATTTTGTAAAATATTTTAAATTTTGAGTTAAGGTGTTTGTTGTAGCATGAACTTTGATACTATGATTTTTAGATGGTAGTTTTTCTTCTTATTCTTATCCGCCATGTCAGCTTTCTGAAATAGTATTCGGTAATTTTTGTGGTACCAATTTAGTAAAAATTTATAAAAATCCAACTTTTGGGAAAATAAAACAAAGCAGAACCAAACAGTTCAAAAATTTACAAAAAATTTTGAATAATTTTTATCATGAAAAGATTGTAAAGAAAAAATGATCTGCTGATTTTTCTGGCATTTGATATGTCACACCCGGGGTGCTTTCGTATGGCATTCGTGCACCCACCCAAACGGTTACAGTGACCGCCAAGTTTACTATACCTACCAAAAAACTCCCCAATTACTTTAAGTATTTTTTAACTTTTTTCAGTCAAAAATCAACTTTTGTGAATGTCTTAGCACAAACTAAATTTGTAACTCCTTACAGATGTGGTCTTAGCTGGATTTGAAATACTTTTTCACATCGCCTGCTTTAGAGGCTTCAAAAAATCGATTTTTCTTTTGCATAAATGCCTTCCCAAACTATCCAAGAATGTGTCCTCAAAATTTCATAGGCAAATTCAAAATATTTTCGGAGTTACAGAAGCAATTGTGAGCAAGCGTCGTGCAGGTATACGAGCGGCCGGATCGCTCGAAGTGCGATTTCTCGGTTTTTTATTTTTACGATTTTCCTAATTGGCGGGAAAGATAAGGAAAAAGTGAAACGTGCTATCGAAACGAGACAACATTGATTGTATTCGGAATTAAATTATCTTCTAGTTGAACCTAAAAAACCGTAAGAAAGTTATGATTAACCCACATTTTAAACAACTTAAAGTGAATTTGGTTTTCCAAAAAAATGAGTTTTTTTGTAGTTAGCGAAAAATTTTTGAATTTCTCACTTTTTGTTTAATTTTCTTGATTTAACTAGAAGCTATACTATACTAAAATAAAAATTTGTTTAGATTTTTGGTTTCAGATGAAAATTGCGACCTGCATCTTTCCCGACGCAAGACAAATGCACACTCGAGGCACATCAGCAAAATGCTTGTACCAAGCATAATATGACATATATTTTAATGAAAAAATTTGAGAAGACTGCTGGAATATATAACAATAACACCTGAAAGTTTCGTTTCAATCGAATATTTCTTTCCTTCCCAAAAAAATCCACGCAAAAATCGATTTTTTGAAGCCTCTAAAGCAGGCTCCCCCCTTTACTTCAAGTTTTCTCCGATAATATATAATAACCTAAAAGTGACCAGATGTATGAAAGTAACTGTAAGAAAACAAACAAAAAGTAATAATTAAAACAACAATGAATCACTAAGCCGCTGCGGCGAGTTTTACAATACTTTGTATTTAATAAAAATTCCATTTAAGCATTAATTACAACTTTATTTTACTCTAGCGCTTTACTGCCGCTTAATCAAAGCGGTCGCATGCTGAAAGCGTGTTACACGCCACCAGCGAACCTGAGCGCTTGCGGTTTGTAAATACGAGAATATGACTAATCGCCTCACCCAGGTGTGTGTGTGCGTGTGTGTGCTGCATGAAATTTGTGAAATTAGGAACTAATTATGGACATATCTTTGAGCGATTCGTATGTGCATTTGTATGTGTATATTTGTGTAAGTATTTCGCGGTGGCATAATTAAGGCGCCAGTGCGCGGTTCCCACGCATATCAAAAATTGCTCCAAAAGCGTAAAATTCAATGACTTAAGCAGGCTGCCAAACGCGTCAAAGAATGTCCGGTGCGCTTAGTAACGGAAGCGGCCTTATGACGTGTAAATCGGATGCTAACAATATAAATAGCAATAACAACAACAACAACAACAAGAAACGCCGCTGATGCGAAGCGGCGTGACTATCAAAAATCTATTTTAAATCAATAAAATGTCGAATAACGAGTTACGGCGGCTAAATCGATCATCTAAATTTGGAGAAAAAAAAATAAAAAAACCAAAAATAAAAACAAAAACAATGTTGGTGATTGGTAATACAATTGAAACATCGCCGTGCCAGTACGTGGAGCGCACAAAATCCGTATTCCAAATTGTTGATTCATCGTTGCTACGCAAGACACAATACAAAAATAACAACAACAGCAAAGAATTATAACATAATTAAAAAAAGAAATTATTGATGAGATGAAATGCGTTACCAGGGTCGCGACACTGCTGGTACACAAACACATCCATACACACATATATACATACATACATACACACATTTGCTTTGTTTTTTTCTCTCTCTGCTTTGCGTTGCCAAAATTCACTGCCAATGCACACAGCGGCGCAGCTTTCTTCGATCGTTCGATATTCCGATTCCTCACCTCCACTTCTGTTCCCTCTTTTAATCATAATTTACGAAATAAAGGGTTAGTTGAGAGGCACAAATCCAACGCCAATGAAAGTAGTGCAAAATTTCAGTACTAAACCAATTGTCATCAACTAAAAATGCTAGTTTTTTTTAAAGCAGTTCTTTGAAAATTCCGAACGGACGGCAGCTATAGCTTTGAAAGAGTCAATAAATTTAGGTTCCACGGAGTTGTGCTGAACTCACTGAAAGATATATCTATTGGCATGCCAGACAGGAGGCAAGCTGCAAAACTGATGAAATCGAGCTTACTTTCTAGAAACCAGAAACTACGTATATACAAAACTGTCATCTGACCTGGACTCATATACGGGTGCGAAATCTAAGTGCTGAAATCCAATGAAATCGTTTAGTTAAATTGCTTTTAAAGAAAGATTCTAAAAAAAATATTTGGACCTGTAAGACTTCCATTCAGTACAACAACAAGTTAGACACATTTATGAGGGGTGAAAATTCAATCAGGTACATCAAAGCGCAAGGGATTAGATGGTATGGTCATATTTTACGAATGAGCAACGATAGAGCTATAAAAAAGATCTTCGAAATACAATCACCAGGCGACAGATGCAGAGGATGCTTTCCATTTCAATTCAGCCGGCCTATTCGGGTCATGTTCTTCGATTTCGATGTAACTTAAATATGTTGCTCTCTGGTCAAAATAATGAGCCACGTATTTTTTTGTTCACCCGAAAAAATTTTTTTTCAAGCTTTATCGGCAATTTTGTTTTTCGGCTCAAAATCGATTTTTTTTTAATAATATAAGAAACATTTTTTTTTAAATGCTCATAACTTAGTCAAAAATAAGCCGATTTGAATGATTCTGGGTTCAAAATAATTGTAATTACTTACACGAGCGACTTCATGCAGAAACAATTGCAAAAAAGTAGTTGAAAATGTTTTATTTTGCAAAAAACAAAAAGTGCGAAACAGGGTTTTTACTCAAATATTCATTACTCAAAAACAACTAATTTTATCTACTGGGCATTCAGCTTAATTGAAGTTTGAGGTCTCCTCTTGATTTGGAAAAAGTTATAAAAAAACAAAAATACACTTTTTAAAATATTGAATTTGGAAAAAATTTCAATTTTTTTTCTTTTTTGCTAAATGAAAAATTTTCAACTACTTTTTTGCAATTGTTTCTACATGAAGTCGCTCGTGTAAGTATTATTAAAATCGGTTCATTTTTGACTAAGCTATGGGCATTTAAAAAAAAAATTTCTTATATAATTAAAAAAAATCGAGTTGGAGCCGAAAAACAAAATTGCCTATAACTCTTGAAAAAAAATTTTTTCGGGCGAACAAAAAAATACGTGTCTCATTATTTTAACCAGACAGCAACATATTTAAGTTACATCGAAATCGAAGAACATGACCCGAATAGCCCGGTTGAATTGAAATGGAAAGCATCAGGGTCAGACGAGAAAATGATGATACAACATTAATCACGGAGAGATGACATTGAAGGCGACTTTAGAGCTATGGACATATCTGATATCAAACGAAAAGCTAATGACTGACTGAGTGAAAGTGGAGGTGAATTGTAACGGAAGAAATGGTTTACAGAGAACTGTGATGGTTTGATGATGACGATAATGGGTTATTTAGTGTGCCAACGGAAAAGAGGGATAACTTCTGTATGAGACGTCAATGTCCCGCATATAATTTAAATTCACACCTTTTATACGCAGTTACATGGCCTTTGTTGTTTCCAGTCAACCTACTGGCTAAAAAAATATTATAAAATAGGAAATCCAAACGTGAGAGCGATGAAACTTCCTAGTACATACTATGGCAAGTAATGCATTTTTGCTATGAAAAAGTTCCTCATAAAAAAATAAACGGCCATTCGGAGTCGGCTTAAAACTGTAGGTCGCTCTATTTGTGGAAGAACATCAGGAGGAGGACCTCGGCCAAGCACCGAAAAAGGGTTAAATAATGGAAACGGATTATTCGGAATCGTATATCGAATTGTATTCCATGGCATCAACCCGGTTTGCGGCCTACCACATTGAAGATGCAGAAAAATGCTGTTCATATGCACCCCAATTAGAATCAGAAAAGAGTAATGACTTGAACTCCCAAAACTGAATTTCTTTCCCAAGAATTGGTACTATTGATGATCAGGATCAACGATATTTCTATCCAATCGATCGGTCGTGGTGATATAGCAACTTTGATGAAGCGAAAAGGCAAGTCGCAGGCAAGAGCAGCCAGAAAGAGTGAACTCCGCATCAGGCGGATAGCAATCGTGGTCAAAAAGGCACTGTTTAGGCCACACCCTTAATACTTTTATATTCTTCACCACCCATGTTAATTGTGCCTACCGTTCCGACTGTTGCAAACCCCCAGTTCCAGTCATTGCAACGTTAAGGACGCTAACCTCGGCATTTCCTCACCGAACAGTGAAAACGTTTACTGTGTTAAACGCTCTTCGGCGAGGTTACTTTCTTTTTAACATGCAAATTAAAATCACTTCCAAAATAGAATACCAAGGATCAGGACGTGTCAGCCATCGGGAGGTAAGATTAATTCAGTGTTATTGTATCTTAAGATCGATGTATATCTAAATATAAATAAAATATGATATCAAAAAGACACTAACGCTTTCTTCTTTTAATAAAAAATATCATCGGAACACTTTGGAGGAACCACATTTACTCAGTACAACTGCGTCGCCATCCGATGAATACAGCTTGAAAAGTAACAGCTTGGAAAAGGAGATAAATTGTAAGACAAAACGCAATGTATTATAATAAACAAGTAAGTTAACTTCCCCGTGGAACATCACAAACATGTGGATGGTGGCGGTGAATTCACCCAACCTCCCAGATATAGTATCATAGAGGACATAGAATTTGAAACAAGGTTCCGGTTTTAATGTGATACTGAGGCTAACTGGAATACCCTTCTTGGTCAATGTATAATATACCATCAGATATGAGCTCCGACGTGAAGAGCTAAAGCTATGAGGCAAAAGCTGGTACAATACCAGCCAGGCAAAGTTTTTACTGTGAAGGTGTTATTGTTGTTGAAATAATCTGGATTAGTGACTCGCGCCGTTTTACTACCACTGACACTGTAAGATGTTTTTATTTCAGTTCCATTTCGTGAAATCCAGGTATAACAGTAAATTTTTGTATATCTATGTCTGAGATTTCATTAATTTGCTGTAGGAAAGATTTACCGGTAAACAAGTTGGTAACGAAGATGTGGCAACACAATGGTGCGGAAGCCCTAGTTGGATTCTAGAAGAATCACCACTCAAACCATCCAATCACCAAGGTTTACCGACAGAGCGAAGTCATGTTCTGGCTAAACATGGAACTTCGCACAAATAGTGGAAAAGACTTTCTGCCACCACCTCTGCTATGTCTGGTGCCGAACCATTTCTTGCTAGCTCAACTGCTATCTCATTCACCTCTATATTCCTATGACCGGGAACCCATATCAGAATAATTTGAAGCCAATGATCAAGCAATTCAGATCCTCTTTACACTGTAAAACTAGTTTGGATGAAATGGAATTGGAATCTAAGGTCTTGTTAGCTGCTTCACTGGGTGAAAAGATAGATACTCTTGCACCAATTTCTTAAGGAAGTCGAATAGATGTGGATAGGTGGAGTGGTTCTGAATAGATGCCAGCTCCCATACCACAGTTCATCGTAGAACCGTCAGTGCGAATTTCGACATATAATTTTAATCACTCTCCCTTTCCTCAATGCGGCTCTCGGTGGAAAACGTACCGTAAAATCATTCTTGAAGTTGAAGTTTGTGAAGTCTGATTTGTTTCTGATCAATGAGGGTCCCTGTAGGAGGGCCTAGTTGTGACCGTACAATCTTGTTGTCAAGCTTCCTGTATCTCTGAGTCCGAATGGTAAGAGATGTGTTGCCACGTTAAGCGCTCGTGTGGGTCACTGCAAAAGTCATTCTCAAAGGTCACTGCAGACTGCGCAGCCATCTTCACGATCACAGAATATAGTTCAAAGACTCTTGTCGATTCTGCAACCCACACTTTCTTCTCGAATGCTATACAATAGGGAAAAGAAGAAATAAACACCTCCGCCTGGTACAGCCAAAAGAACGACAAATATGCTCAGCCCAACCCTGCTTCATCCTAAGTTTATTGACACGACTAGGGCGAGCTGAGGTGTTATATTCGAATATCGATGTGCAAACCTC
>JAYXIM010053576.1:0-12918 GCA_037575425.1 Anastrepha fraterculus
ATCGTTGACGATTCAATGACTTTTGCCACCTCTAGAACAAAAAAAAACAAATATATACAGTGGCTCACAGCTTATTTTATGCAGTGCATAGTCTCAAATCCCAAGCTTTATAACTACAAAACTAAGAAGAATTTGAAAAAGAAATTGGTACCATTAAAAAGATAAAAAACTCAAATTTAACAAAATAACTTCATTTATTGTGAAAATATATATTTAAATAACTTTAAACTACGAAAACCAAAAATACTGGTTAATTTCAGGTCACAGCTTATTTTATGCAGTTACTTATAATTATAAAAAACTTAATATTAAACATAATTTGAAGTATTTTTAATATTTGTTATGATAACCCTTGTTGTCTATAACAGATTTAAGGCGATTTTGCATTGATGTCACCAGTTTTTTTGTAATATCTGGCGAAATATTCGTCCACTCCGTTTTCAGCGCCTCCTTTAGGTCGTTTTTGTTAGAAATCTTATGTTTCCGGATATTAGTTTCTAGTATAGACCACAAGTTTTCAATGACATTCAAGTCTGGCGACTGTGGCGGCGGCGTCATCAAGTGAGGACAGTTATATATTAGCCAGCTTTGTACAATACCCGCTTTATGCTTTGGATCGTTATCCTGATAAAATCGAAAATCTGATTTTATACCCAGATCCTCGGCACTCTGCAACAAATTATCCTTCAGAATCTGTAGGTATTTAAATTTGTCCATTGTTGTCTCAATAAATGTCAACCTCCCAGTACCAGCAGCCGACATGCAGGCCCAAACCATGACGCTGCCACCGCCATGTTTCATTGTCGGTTTCAAATTTTCTTTATTGAATTCCTTATTTGGTTTTCGCCAAACATAGGACATCCCATCCGAGCCGAATATGTTGAATTTCGATTCATCTGCGAAAATAACAGAATTCCAGTACTCTGACGTCTCTGAAACATGCTCATTGGCAAATCTAAGTCGGCAAAGTCTATTTTTTGGGCTGATAAAAGGTCCTTTACGTGCTACTCGGCCATGAAAATCGTGTTTGCGCAGAATACGGCGAACAGTTTCCACACTACATTGTTTACCGAGGTCAGATTGAACTGCAGAGGTCAGTTTCGGAGCCGAGAGTCGTGGATTAGCTTTTATCCTTCTTACAATAGTTCGCTCATCAGTGTCACTGAAAATTTTGTTTGGTGGTTCCCTGCCCTTATTATGTACACGATTTTCATGGACGAAGCGCTCGATGATTTTTTGTACTGTAGGGGCGTTAATGTTAACTATTTCTGCTATTTTTCGCTGCGATTGGCCGTTTTTGAAATGGTGAATAACCAATTCACGTTGACCTATCGTTGTTCGCGGACCCATTTTATTAATCACATTAATTGACACTTCAAATACTAAAATCAAACTAAAAAGCGAATACAAAGTAATTTTATAAATAAGCGATGATATTACATACGCCTACTACTCTTAAATAACGTAATATTTAAGTACCGTTGTACAAAGAAGCGACTGCATAAAATAAGCTGTGACCTGAAATTATGCAGTATTTTTGATTTTGGTTGTTTTATGTTATTTAAATACATATTTTCACAATAAATGAAATTATTTTTCTAAACTTGAGTTTTTTATCTTTTTAATGGTTCCATTTTCTTTTTCATATTCTTCTTAGTTTTGTAGTTATAAAGCTTGGGATTTGAGACTATGCACTGCATAAAATAAGCTGTGAGCCACTGTATATCTTTGACTGTCACAAAGGCAACTTTCACTCAATACCTAAGATATTGATATGATGTATTTAATTTTCATGTCAATTTGTGCATTCAATTCTTAGCTTCAGGTTCATGGAAAGTGGTAAAATTTTCCCACAATATAAATGTTCGATATTTAGTCATCATTTGTCGACATAATTCAGTGTATTGTATAACTTTCAGTTACTTAAATTCTCATAATTTTACGTCACGAATGAATTACCAGGCAATCGCACACAATCTCCGACATGTAGTAACTGTTATTGTTCGTCGGAAACTACATTCTTATGTATGACTCCCACCTGTCGTTCCACCTTCCAAAGAAAACACGTCAGTCGCTAGAATGGGGGACTACCCTAACCTACCTTAATAGTGGGAAGAGGTAAAGACACAAGCAGGTGATCAAATCGCCAACAAACATTACACCACTGGGCGACTAGCGGCGAAGTTAAAAAATGCATGTGATCTGTTAGAGATGTTGCATGCTGTAGCTACTACATAACAGTTGAATGCGGTGTTAGGAGAAAACTTGATAGTGCATAAAAAACAGCTCGCTTGAAAAAGTGCTATAAAATACGGCGAGAGTTTTAAGAAACACTTTTTCTCAAAAACCAACACACCGAGTGCGATGAGTAATACACTGCAATGACAACATCTGATAAATAAAATGATTGCATTCCCACGGACTTAATTGATAGCAAAACGGCTGAACAACAGACGCACATACTTTAATATTTGCAACTATAACAATGCACGGCAAGGTGCGCGGCTGCGAAAATAGCAGCTTTAGTGTGTAGAAAGTGGGATTTTTATGTTCTTATACCTTAACATGTGCACCAGTGGCGTCTATATATCAGTAAGGGCAAAAATTGTCTCTAGTGTCCTTAAATAACTTTGTAAACCATTGCTAGAGCCAAACGGCGAATTTTGGGCTCCGCGGTCATGAGAGAACGAGTAAAATTCGTTCTCACAAACTGGCATCTATTTTCAGATTTACCAAAGAATCTGGAAAATTCGCACAGTTAAAGCTACCTCTATGTCTCTATTCCATACCAACTTTTTCTTTCTATTACTTCTCTTCTTTCCTCCTTGACTATCTACCCTTTCACTTTCCAGAGTTCCCATTGTATGCCTTTTAGCCTGATTGCCTCTTGGCGCTTCTTGGCTCGTATTTTCAATTTTCAACTTCTTGCGGATAAATGAACTTCTGTTTCGATAGCTCAAATGGAAAATCGTAACCAAGCATCCCGTGACAATTTTCACGTCCATCTCTTGGACGAGATTATATAATTTTTCAAAAATATCCAAAATTTCATCAAAATTTTAAACTTTTTAACCAAAATGTTTAGAATTTTTCGGGTATGCAGTTTTATAGTTAACTGAATTTAACGAAGTGTTAAGTCTTTTCTTCTATACAAAGTACATAACATTTTTTTTTATATGGAAGAAAAACCCTAGCACTGCCAAAGAAAAATAAAAAGTCTAAAATCAACAATATTTTGCAGTCTCTTGAAACTTGCACTATGTTGTAATAACATGGAATTGGCTATAAAAGCCATAGCAGAGCATAAAGTTGTATAAAGGTTCGAATTAATAAGTTGAAAATTTTGATACAATTTTTTTTTTTAATTTGTTACATTTTTGTGAATTCTGTACAAAGTTTGGAGCCTTGAGTTATACGGTTTTTGTTGTAGAATACACTATACTTTTATAAAACTATGAAAACAAAATTAGGTTAGGTAAGGTTACGGTGGTAGTAGGTCACTTAGGCCTTTCAGGTCCGTTCTGATACCACTGTGCGAGACGGCAGCCTCATTTTTTTTCGTGGAACCATTCTGTGGCTCTTATGCAGCGCATGATTGGTCCCTTCATACGCCAGACAGTTCCGTAAAAGAATTGAAGATGTATCTACCTAGAAAACCTGCTCTGATTTTAACTAAGGCTGGACAATTGCAAAGGAAGTGCTCGACTGTTTCTTCCTCTTCCTCATCTCTGCAACTTGTGCAATATTCATGGGAGAAAACTCCTAGTCTCGAGGAATGCCTGCCGAATAGCCAATGTCCGTTTATACAAGCCAGGACCTTCGGGATATCATTTCTTGAAAGGTTAAGCAATTTTTTTGTGTTTTTCTTATTTACTTGCGTCCATAGTAGCCTATCTGTTGCGCATGTGTCTTCATCTCTCCATGCCCTATTAATCGTATAATTATAAATTTGCTCGTGGCCATCGGCATTCCAATGGTACTTCTATCACTGAGCAGTTGAAAAGTAGCACTTTTCCTGGCTAACTCATCAATTTTCCTCAAAATCTCTATACACCAGAACCCAAATAAGATTGATCTTGAATACGACACTGATATAATTTAGCCTAGTATAGCCACATTCATCATTTAATGGCCGCCTGGCTATCCCAGAATACATATATTTATAGTCATTTTTGTTTCGACAAGCGTATTTTGATACGTAGCCACTTATTTTATAGCTAAAACACTGCTGATAAACACTGCAGTAGTCTGGTAGTCAAGTGGATAGTTCCAGTCCTGATTCCATAGGACAACCTTATCGTCTAGCTTGGAACCATCTGTATAAAAATTTAATTCCTAATTCCTAATTCATCGAGAAGGACCTTGGTGTCTGCTGCTCTATTCTTGACGGTATGCTCGTCTTGACGGTATGCGAGTCTAGGAATAGAGTAGTGTTTGTGACTATTCAGAACGTGTAAGATAGAAGCGTGGTAAGACGCCGGTCTTTCCAAAGCGCTATACTTTTAAGTCTAAGCGTCATTATTTCCTTACGAGATTTAGTGCAGGCAAATTGATGAGCACTTCCAGCGCTTTGTTTGGGGTAGCCCTTAAAGCACCAGAGATGCATAAAAGAGCTGTTCGTTGGGCCTTACTCATCATTTCAACGAAACTCGCCTTTTGAGCAGATGGCCACCATACAAGTAATCCATATATTAAGATTGCTGACTAATTTTTTGCATATATATTGCAATATTAGGTTTCCACGTGAGTTTCCTATCTAATATGACTGCTAAGTACTTCACATTCTCCACACCCTTAAAAACTAGCGGGGAGCTTATAAGAATCCTATGTTTGTTTTTTAAGAAAATTTGTTCAGTTTTTGCGCGGCATATACCGAGTCCCCTTCCCTCCGTCCAGCTTCTAAGAGTAGCCATGTTAGAGCGCAGAATAACCATAAGGGTGTTAGAATATTTGCCTTTAACAGAAATTTCTAGATTATCTGCGTAAGCATTGACGTGGCAATCTCTTCTCTTCAGGGTCAGCAACAGAGTATTTATCGCCAAAATCCAAAGAAATTGGCAGAGGACTACACCTTGAGGCTTGCCTCTGCAAACCTGTCAACTTAGAGTAGTGCTGCCTAATTAGCCGTTATCCTTCTTCTTCTTTTATCAAATACAAAAAAAAGAGCCTAAAACATTTTAACAATTGGTCGTCGCAAGTCATACTATGTATTTTGAACACAGGTGTAAGTATCGATGAAAAGGTATTAAGCCAAATTATCTATGGCCCAAACTGACCTGCCAGACAATGCCAACTTACTTAAATTTTGTTATGTAAAAATAAAACCTTACAAAACATTTTTTTCAAACTAGGTGACCTAATCTCTTTTCGTCTTTACTTATTAGCTGTATTTAATTTATTTATTATCACAGAAATCTCCATATATTTTCAAGTAGATAAGGTAATATAAGTTACGAGTCTTACAGCGCCACCCTAGAGTCCCAAGCAAACTCGTAAGCTTGACCAGGTACACCAGTGTTCAAAATAATAGCAGCGGGACGAATTAACAAATTTACATTTTTTTTGTACATATATAATTTTTTTTTTAAATGATTTTATAAAATATAGCACAATCTACCACAAAATCCATATAACTCAAAACAAACTTTGTACAAAATTGAGGGCACTTTAACATTTCAATTTTCAAATCAGAGAAGAAAACAAATCATTTCTTATAGCGAATTCCCCTTGTGCGGATTAGCCATTTGCAATACTTTTCGCACTTGCTTATGCTATATTGCTCCTCCCCTTACTCTTTTTGGGAAATACAATGTCACCGTTTCTCAAAGGGTGATCAATTTAGAGGTATCGGATTTTAATTTGAAATAAAACAACGAAATTTCAAATTGATTGGGCAACCTTTATTATTTTTATGTAGAACCATTCATGACGTTTATTTTTTAAAGATAATCCCTTTCAAATGTTGGCCTCAACTGCGCCGTAATGCGGCCATCCGTAAACATCAATTTTGAATGCCTCACTGGAGAACTGCGGTCGGTGTCTCGTGAATAACTTCAGTAATGCTTGCTTCCAATGCTTCAATCGAAGCTGGTTTATCCACAAAGCATTTCGACTTTATATACCTCCACAAAGAAAAGCCCAAAGGTGTGACACCACACGAACTTGATGGCCAAACCGCGGGTTCGTGACGAGAGATAAATTTCTCACCGAAACGACGACGCAGTAAATCCATGGTTTCACGGGTTGTATGGCAAGTAGCGCCATCTAGTTGGAACCAAATGTTGTGGAGAACACGGGCTCCAATTTCTGGCATCAACAAGCCGTTTATCATGGCGTTATCGTTCGTGATGCGTTCCTATTAGAAAAAGTACCTCCAATCCGATCACGCTTTTGTACTCCCACAGAGGCGGCAAGATAATTATCATTTTACTGGTTGAGTTTCCATGCTTGCTGAAATTTAATAAGTTTCTAATAAATCGTCAACAAAAAGAAGCGAGAAATGTGCTCCTAGGCAGTAAAAGTGAAGCCGAGTGGCGAAATTCACTGATACCCATAGCGATTGCTGATCTTAAACGGGTTTGAGTAATATTTCTCAATGGTCGCATGTTTTCTGAGCCTTTCTATGCCTTAAAATGGCTCGATCAGCCTCAAAGTGTTAGCGGTAGGCTAAATTTTTTCAAACTAAAACCCTGTCGTCCGAATGGATACAAACGCTCCGGCTCTGAAAGTATTCGATGCGGTACCAGCTGGTGTTATAGAGGAAGAGGAAGGCCTGCTCTGCATTGGAAAGATCAGGTGGAGAAGGACTTGGCTTCACTTGGTGTGTCCAATTGGCGCCGGTTAGCACGAGAAAAAAACGACTGGCGCGCTTTGTTAAACTCGGCCAAAGTCGCGTAAGCGGTTATCGCGTCAATTAAGAAGAAGAGAAACCCCTTTCCTTCCGAGCCTGGCTTGAAAGTAGCCAGTCACGATTATTATATTGAAAATTGAGCAATGCTCGTAAGTCCGTCTATATAAAAGTGCATACATACATACGTGTATGCCTACATACATGCAAGCACTTATATGTACATAACTACATGTAAAAACCCACCTTTCATTTGAGTAATATGAACTCCATAAGGCATTCTCGCGCCCCCCATCAAAACAATCCCATTTTACAAATAGCACAAATCAAAAACCAATTACAATCGCAACGAAGCACGACCAAAAGCCAACACTGATTAGTGCCACAGCGAACAGCTGTAGATTGCGCGACACGCCGTATCCCAGTTACTCAGTCGCTTTCACACCTCATTGACTGTGAGGAATTCTTTGTAAATAGTTTTGAACTAGAAATTCCTTTATAATTACACATGAAATGCGGCAGAAGTCTCGTGAAATGTGTTATCAAATTGATTAAGTATAAAAAGCATCGATTGTCTGTCAGAAATAAGGCATTCGAGTATAGTATCAAAATGATTTTTCCCAAGCGTCGATTTACACGAAAAATGAGTGGAGAAAATCCCATTTCTATAATCGCACAATAATTTCACTTTCAACAAATTGCTGCGAATTTGCGAAAAATGAGAAAAAAAAAAGATTAAACATGCTGAAAAAACAAAAAAAAACAAACACAATTCAAACATAATCAATAACAACAAATTAGCGGCGAGTAAAAAGTGCATTGTTCGTGCCGGTTCACCAGCTTGTAGATAAACAGATGCACTTGTGCGGATGTGTGTATGCATGTATGTATGTATGAATGTGTTAATATTGTTGAAGGCGTAAACAACAAGCCCACTGTTTACTATATGCAATCAACTACACGCCAGAGCACGCTACGAGGGTTGCTAATTAAATTTTGAGATGGAATAAAATAAATAGATAAGTAAAAATTATAATAAATTTTTATACAATTTTTATAATCACAAATGGCTTTATTTTTATTTATTTATAATATTAAATTTTTATTTTTTTTCAAAATATTATCAAGGAAGTTAAGTACACTCCTTGAACTACATGCCCTTGAACCAATTTTTCAAACCTTCGAAGTAAGGCTTTTTGTCAGCGTTTGCTGAATTACGGCGGCAGCGGCGCCTAATACGAAAAAATGTTTTCCTCAGTCGAATGTTTAAGCAATTTGTGATTTATGGGCGAGGAACTTATGTCTCAAGCAAAGCATGCCCCAAGCTCACACACGTAAAAATCTGGCAACATTAGTTCACGCTGAATAACGGGCTATGCATGGGCTTCAAAATATGTATTCTACTTAGTCCTGCCATAAATTCTGTGACAAATTTTAGAACAATTTCGCAGAAAAAAGTGCCCTTATTTTTGCTTTTGTTCATTTGCATTGTCTACTAATAAATTATACTCAATTTCGTTACAAATTTCACTGCTGAGAAAGTTTTTAATAAACAAAACGACAAAATCTATGCTGCTTTAGTAAATCTTGCATGTTTTCACAAAGCGTATTGGGAAATTTCCCTCTTACTACAATCGCAACATCATTCGCATAGGCTACGATGTGCTGCCCCCTCTCTCATCTAGGCTCTTTAGCAAGAAGTTTATTGCCAGAGTTCAGAAGAGAGGGGATAGCACTCCGCCTTGAGGTGTTATTCTACTGAATCTTTCTCTGATCTTCGCGGCTCCTGGGATTGCGCTCACAAATCTGTTCATGAGAATGTTTTTGGTGAACTCAACAGGAGCCTCAGGAATTCTAAAATCGATCAGTGCTTTTATTGTGGTGTCCGGCTGGATGTTGTTGAACGCACCCCCAAATCGAAAAAAGCTAAAAAAGTTTATAGATTGACTTGTCAATTTCTGTAACAAGTGAATTAAGCTCTGTTTCTGTACAGTTTCCTTTACAGTACGCAACGTGGGAGAAATTGTCATATTCATACTTTTTTCCCCCAAATCACAAAACTTAAGTAGCAACCTTCGTATTATAAATGCACGGAAAGTTTGTACGGAAATTGGCGATAACATTTCGTGGGGGGTGTTGAATCTGTTCGATGTGTAGGCATACATACACACGTTCGCACATACATATATACAGCCACACAAACATACAGGCAACACTTAAGATTAACAACAAATTGAATCATTATCAACTATGCAATCTGATCGATGCACCGATAAGCGAGCGTACACGCGATTGTTCGACGCCGACTGCCAAGGCACACATCGCCATGCGTTATATCGACGTTTTGAATTTTTGCGAATTCTAATGCGAATTCTCGCTACACTTGCGCCACAATTTGGTTTTCCCCATACTCTAAATATTCTAAGCATGAACACGTATGTACGTACATCTAAGAGCAATATCAATCGTCGGCATTGGCAGCGACAGCTACACGGGCGGCAGCTAAGTTGACGCCGGCAGGAACGCCAGCAGCAACAGTTGCTCTCATATATGCATGCACATACACACACACACACACACACACTTATATTTATTCAGCTGTTACAGACATAGTGTCGGTGAGCAGCTGCGACTGTGGGAGCATCGGTAGGCGCTGAGCTATAGAGTTATGCTCCAAAATTTAGGAATAGTAAACAAGTTTTTTGCTGTAATTCACTGAATTTGAGATAATATTTGAAATCACAAATTGCTTTTTTTTGAACATATTTTTCTAATTACTACTCGACATTTCAATTTCTGATCAGAAAAAAATCTGATACCAGAATTCATTTCATTCAGCATAGAATTCATTACCTTTTGTCCACGAGCCTTAGATGTAATCCATTTTTAATCGGTTTCTTCTTGCCCACAAAATAAATTCGTCGTTTATGCAGTCTTTGCAATAAAGGACGATTAAGAAAAGGAAAATGGAATCCAGTTTCGATTAGTAAATTTCTCCATACTAAAAAGTAATTAGTTCTACTTTAATTTTTATAGATCTTCACGCAGGGTGGCAAAAATTCTTTGACTGATGCCGCCTGGGCAATGGGCCTCGGCATTTTTGCACTTCCCACCCACGTCTTACTTCTAATAATTGAATTCTCGAAACTTGTTATTGGCATAGGGGGCGGGGATGCGAGGAGCAAGGAAGTAAAACGCCTTGTTAAGGTTGTTTACAAGGTATGTACAGTGACTGACAAAAGTCTACATACACCCCCCATTTCCACTGGATTGAAAGTTCAAAAACTTTACTAAAAAATGTGTTTACACAGTTTTATTTGAAAGCTTTTTCTAATCATTATAAACTTAAAAAATCCATACATTAACATAAAATAGCAAAGCTATGGCAAAAAAACCTAAACCCAACGTTGACAAAAGTCTGCATACAGTACACAAATATCTTACCAAAGTAGGGAAAACTTCACTTAACTCTAAGTAATATTGCTTCTTAGTATTTAGTTGGTCCACCATTCGCATCAATTACAGCTTGAAGCCGTCGTGGCATCGAGGTGACTAAATTTGTTAACTCTTCAGAAGTTATATTGTTCCAAGCTTCTATTAGTCGTTCGATCTAAAATTTCCCAGACATGTTCAATGATATTTAACTCTGGGCTTTGCGGTGGTGTATTTAATTGCTTTGGAGCATGATAAAGCAGCCAATGTGTGCTGTGTGCTTTGGATCGTTATCCTGTTGAAATATCCAACCTGGACCAAGCTCCAAATCATCCACCGAAGATTTCAGATTGATTTCCAATAGTGATTTATATTTATAACGATCCATATTACCTTCAATAAACACTAATCTTCTAACTCCAAATGCAGCAACAGCTCCCCAAACCATTACATTGCCACCACCATGCTTCACTGTCGATACCAAAGTCTTCGGACTCAGTGCAGTATTTTTTTCCTCCACCCTTTTGCTCTTCCATCGCTACCAAATATATTAAACTTCGACTCATCTGTAAACAAAACTTTTAGCCAAAAATCCATCCCCTTTTCCCTGTGTGCTTTGGCGAACTCCAGGCGAAGTTTACGGGTTTTTTCAGAAATAAGAGGGTTTTTTTGTGGTGCTCTTTGAATTGTTCTTGGATGAACACACTTGTTGGAGAGCTTGTTATATCTCGGCCAATTTCGGGGCAGAAACTTTTGGATTTTTGTCAACTTCTTTTAGAATCAAGCTGACGTCTCTGCGAGATAGTTTGCTCAGGCGACCACTTCGCGGCTTATTTTCGGTGAAACCACTATTTTTACATTTTTTTTACAATGGTCTGGACTGTTGCACGACTTATGTTTAAGATTTTTGAAATTTCGCTACATGATTTTTTTCTTTCCTATGCTAAATAACTAAATTTCTAACGTCAACTGATATTTATTTTCGAGGAGCCATTGTAGATGCTTAAGTATTCAAATTGCAACTAAAATCAATATTAGCAAAGCAACAAACATAAGAAAAGGAAAGAAATAGATAAACGATATTTTACCGTTACAAGCTAGGAAACCGGTTCTGTATGTACACTTTTGGGAACGCTGTTTTTGCGTTTTTTAGCATAACTGTGCTGTTTTATGTTAAAGAATGGATTTGTTTTAGATAAGTCGATTAGAAAAAGAATTCAAATGAAATTGCATAAACACCTTTTTAAGCAAAATGTTTGTACTTTGTAAAAAACGAAAATGAGGGGTGTATGTAGACTTCTGTCGGCCATTGTATGTCGCTCCCTAGCACCTTTATGGTGGGCGAAGATATGCTCAACTTTGTTGAAATAATGGTCAAGAAGTGCCTGACGGGTAGGCATGGGAAAAGTCCCTGATAAAGAAAACTAACATGGCGTCGAAAAGGAAGATAAATGTGCGGAGTGACTGCGGTGGGAGTAATGACTGCTACTATCGGCGGGCACGGTGGCGAACTTATTCTTCTCTGCTTGTCGCCAGTGATCACACCACTACTGTGATAGTTGCAAGCCTCAGCAATCGAAATGCTATTGCCAAACAAAGTAATTGGCCAGCCTCAAAGAGTACCGCAATATCATCAGACTCTGATCTCGAAAGCGTTAGCAGCGTGGCAACCGTAAACACCGCTGCCGAAGAGGAGCTGCAGACCTTACCGAAAGCTTCAACGACTGGTGCCGTTTGCGAGAGCAGGAAAGGAGCGAGAAAGAAGGCGAATAAGTAGGAACAGAAAGCCCTTGCGCAAAACAAAGCGGTAGTCAAAATTCAAATGTGGCTCGCACCAAAAGCCTCCTCACGCATACGTAGCAGGAGGATTTGAAATGGATCGAAAACGCAATTACGATAGAACGTGAGCACTTCTCAAAATACGAAAGGTTTGCGACAACGCATCCTGTCTTCACCAATAAAATTGAGAAGAACGTGGCGAGCAACTTGAAGAAGACGAAAAGGCGAAGATCTGGCGAAAAACAAAAACCGGTGGCTAAGCGTCGTCGTACGAATGCAGCTCCTGCAAATCTTGCTGACCAGCCGAGCAGTGCTAAGATTACATATAGCCAAGGTCAGTGATGTAGTCAGCAGATCGTAGCACTGATTGACCGAAGTCATCCGAATGGACACATGACGACAGATCAATGGAAGCAGGTAGATGAAAAACTGCTACAAGCTATCGTTGCGCGGATCGTAAACGAGCCGCAAAAACCCTCGCGCTTATCCGAAGGAGCAGAGTTCGAGCATTTTATTTGGGCATGCAATCGTTTTCAGACCAGGATTGTGGAGGTTATTGCAGCTAATGGAAATTTTATTGAATGACTTTATATATAGATACCGCACGGAGCTGTACGTGGAAATGAAAAGGAATGTCATGATTAAATTTAAGCAAAAGTGGCTGTAGGTAAAATAAGTAGATTAACAGCTAGATGAGTAAAGTTCACTTTATTCGTTAGATGAGTAAAAAACTCTAAGTACAATCAGGAATGATAGAATACAGGGTTACGCTATACCAGGCCATAAAGTCAATACAGAGACACAACAAATGAAAAGCAAAGGCAGAATGAGTGAAAGCAAGTGGAAAACAAGGAGCGAAC
>JAYXIM010053580.1:0-20373 GCA_037575425.1 Anastrepha fraterculus
AGGGCCATCGATTTCGGTAAGATTTGTCTTCCATTCTTCCCTGGTTGGGAGTGAACAGGAGAATAGCAAGGGTGGTGATGGAAGACTTACATGATAGTCTATGTCGGAAGTGATAACAGTGTTCCTGTTCAGTATGGCCGAATGGCCAAGATACTTTTTCCATTTCCAATCGCTTTACCAGCCAGATCGATAGGGAGCAAGTGAAGCAACGTTATACTTATTACTTTTTTTTGCTGATAGTTTCGTTGTGTAGTGGATTTTCCAGCATAACAACGCAACCGTGATCCGCGATTGGCATGACGGATTGCTATAAAGACACTCTACCCAAAATAAAAAACTCTCCACCCATAAATTATTAGAGTTTTATCAAGTCCTACCTAAAAGACCGGCATTTCCTTGTTAAGCAAAATGAAGAACACTCTGAACACTGCGAAAGTTTAGTTGGCGTCCGGCAACATCACCCACCCTTTACCAGTTACGGAGGAAACTATCATCGGAATATTTGCGGATGCCACCGCTGTTCCCGCATATGTCTGTGATCCGACATAGATGTTTCCTCTGACACCAGCCAATTTGAGACTTCGGACAAAACATTATGGCTAGAGAGAGTGATGTCAAGTACTTCTCCCCTGATTAATGAATGTCGGTTCGTTCCCTCGATTTAGGATAGATATATTATACCTAAGTAGAAATTCAAGAAGGTACTCACGTCTTGGATTTATGTTTGTGCTCCCCCACGCAGTGTGGTGCGCATTTGCATCACAGCAGAGGATCTACCGGAGACGTTTTTGCTGACAGTATTCTACCAGGGCTATAACCTCCCTTGTTGGAGCAGTAACCTCATCTCCTGGAAGGTAAGCGGAGGCAAGTACTACCTCATGCTCTCCTTTGCTCATTGGCACTTTTACCCAAATCGCCACCAGGTCTTCTGGAATAAACTGTGAAATTGGAATAAAGGTTAGTTGATTATTTATTATCAACGCCGCTCTGGGACGGTCTTTGTTAGCAGCATATATCAACTTACCGTTTACGCTCTGGAGTCCCAGAACGACTCCTTTACGAACCAATGGTTCTTGAATGAAAGCTACATCCAAGAGTTCTTGGTTAAATCCCCTCGTAAGCACGTCCGAGGCTGCTTTTGCGTGATGGAGATTTACTTGAAGGCATCCGAGTTGCCTTCTGATGTTGTGAGGTTTTCGCTTTGGCCAGGTCATCTAGTGTTCCTTCGTTTGGCAATGGCTGCCTTTTTCTTTTCTCGGTTGCTTTTCAGCAGGACTGCTTCCTCAGCGGACATCTGATCCCCTCTTCGATCCTTGTTGTGGCTGTGCGCTTTTTTATTAGCCTGCAGCGGGGGTCGCAAGCGAATTCTCTCGGCCACGTTATGACGCCATGTGCCGGATGCTGTTGGCTTTTCTGCCTCGTGTCTGGAGCAGCTGGCCTTATCGTCCTGGGCTATTGAAGCCGTTGAAGTCAAAGTTCCCGCTTCCTCAGAGCTTTGTTTCGCCGAGGGTTCAGAGTCCTTTTCGGTAACCTTAGGCGGATCAATCGGGCCTTTAGATTTTGGTCGAAGTTGGGTTTTACCGAACCCGTAGTTCACCCAATTGTTGGATGTTTTTATGACCTCTGCGGAGATTGGGTCGATAGCAATAGTGATTTCTACCACAGTACCCTTGCGCACTCTGTTGAGCACCCGCCAGTTATTTGTGTTGAGGCCCTCGTTTTGGCCGTGAAGGAGGCTAATAATATCCTCAGTTGAGGTGCTGTCCAATTCTGGAAAGTGACCAACGAAGATTTGTGGACGCGGTATATCTACCTCCTGCACAATATTCAGCTGTGCATCTTTCCACGGCTTCAGCTTAGGAACAGTATCCATTAGTCGTATCATCGCAGCCGCATGATATAACTATGTATCCTGGGCGAAAGATGCAGCTATTAAATTTGGGCTTTGCAGCACCAGTCTACTTTTTTCTTATAGCCTCCAGCATAGCATGTTGTATGGCCATTAGTTTTTCCGTTGACCATATTGTAGTTGGATAGTCAGGAGGTATTATTCCCAACTTCGTGCTACACGCCGCGTCTTTGTTGAGTCTACCTTGAATTCTGGATTAGGCACTGCTGCCTTTGGTCCTTCCGTTTCGGTAGTCTCGTCTGCCTTACTTCCAACGCTAGAGCTCCCCTGTAAATTGGCACGCTTAGGGGAGCTTTGCGGCCGCCGTAGCCGAATGGGTAGGTGCGTGATTACCATTCGGAATTCACCGAGAGGTCGTTGGTTCGAATCTCGGTGAAAGCAAAATTAATAAAAACATTTTTCTAATAGCGGTCGCCCCTCGGCAGGCAATGGCAAACCTCCGAGTGTATTTCTGCCATGAAAAAGCTCCTCATAAAAATATCTGCCGTTCGGAGTCGGCTTGAAACTGTAGGTCCCTCCATTTGTGGAACAACATCAACACGCACACCACAAATTGGAGGAGGAGCTCGGCCAAACACCTAACAGAAGTGTACGCGCCAATTATTTATTTTTTTTTTAGGGGAGCTTTGCTTTGGCGTAGTGCTGCTGGTTTTTAGCCAACTCTCTTGCCTCGTCAATGCTGTAACCTTTTCTCAGGAAGTACTTTAGATGCTTTCTGGCGGCACCACACAGCCGCACCTTGTCTTCATCCTTTCTACCTGAATCACGAGTGGGAGAAGATAGTAGTTTCTCCTCTTCCTCTGGTGATATTGTAGAAGCTTTGCCAGCTGGCCCCAGGGCCATGTCGTCAACTTCCATATCCTTGATTTCGCTGGCAGTTGGAGGGCATTGTTTGCCCTTAGCTGCCGGCGATGTTGTTGGTAGTTCGGCACTGTTTACCGAAAGGTCGTTATCGACCTGGTTTATATTAGGCATTCCTGCCCTTTTTAATAAATCATTGTTTGACTCTGCCATGTGGTCCCACGAGTGAAGGGGAAGGGAAGGTCGAGCCACGACAGTGCTCCGGTGTCGCGGTAAGGCTAATTACAACCAGAGGGAGCCCGATATCTGGAGGGCACCGTTATAAGACACACTTACGTAGTGCCATTCATCCTATAGGCATGGTTGGCATTACACCTAGGATTACGGGTTTTTTCGAGTTTTGCCTCTCTAGATCTGCCATTTTTGGTTAAAAGCAGGGGCACCTCGTGCAGGAGTGGCATTCTACCACAATGGTCGGTCTTTAGGCTACTAACACAACTGCCATACGCCTCTGTGTGCATTCCCCCAAGAAGCAACGTACACTTCACCTGCAAAAATGTAAAATGTAGCCAATTGATTCGTAAGACACGCTAGGGTCACGAGCTACGTCCCTCAAAATGGAATGATGGTTTTCAGCATCATTTTCTTGGCTTTGTCGACGTTTTCATCCGTTGAAAACGTTGATGGGGACCAGATCGGGGCAAATCTTCCACGACTTCTCGGCCCTCGGCTCTCTGCAAAAGTCTTATACCACTCGTAGACACGTGTACTCTGTTATTGATAAAGCACACTCGCCATAGGTTCTCTGCAACATTTTCAACGATTCGGTACACGAAATCCCTTTCCAAAAACAAAATTTAAGACAAATTCTTTATTTAATATTTTTGTCCATGGTGAAAATCGCAGAGCACACCTGCGGTTGACTGATATAATCAAATGCCAAAAACAAGCTAATTGACACATTGGTACCAACATTCCAGCATAAAACATTTAGTCATGCGCGTTTTTAGAGCAATTCCCGATATTTTTTTTTAAGAATGTACGTGGAACAATTTTAAGTGAAATGCGGCGGATATAAACTTTTAGAGGTGTAAACCTTTACCTCTTTCCGTGTGCATCTTTTGCTCCTTCCCAGGGCAAATAGAACTGCAGAGTTTAATATAATTTTTTGGTAATCACCTAACATTCCAACTGCAATATTTAAATACATACATATGTACATATTTACAAACATTTTTATAGACATACACATAGATATACATGCAAGTTAACGCCACCCATACCACACACTACTTACCCAGTATGTAAACAATTAACCATAAGTTAATACCACACACCAATTCCCAATAAATAAAGAATTAATAGAAGCACTTATGTACCATTAGCGAAAGTGTCAAATATGTCATTGACACTTTGCTAATGGAGGAAGCGGCCGTCACCTAACACTTATGGTCCGCTTTCCATAGAATTAAGATATACATAGAATCCTAAGCTTCACACATATTAAGAATTAAACTAGGGTTATGAATGTAGTAGTAAGTAAATAAGTTATAAATAAGAAAAGATGAATAAAGAGAGACAGATTTTGATTGAAACACCAAGCAAGGTAGTTTAATTTTTAAAAACCTTCCGCGCTTCGTGCAAAAGTTAAGTTGCATACATACATTCATATTAGCATGTAATACTTTTGTACATTTTTTAACTTACATCCACTAAATGAAATGAGTTAATTGGACGTGTTTTGTTTTCTTTTGTATTACTCCAACAAGAACAAAAACACCTAAAATAATTTAAAAATACGTACATGAAAAAAAGTTAGTCATCAAATTCCGTCACGTACAACATCTTCACACTTATTTACCTATGTATATATACTTTGGATATGCCGAGAATGATTTGAAGAGTTCGTTTCGTACCTATTTGGAGTTAGTGTCGAAATCTCTCACAGTGATGTTTCTAAATACTTGGGTTTATTCTTACTATGACATGTTCGTCTGTTAAAAAACGCTGCAAAGGCAAAAGCATTCACACTCTCGTAGCTGACTTATGCTGGATTTTTTTTTTTTTGATAATTTGCCAAGAGGCAAACGAAATAAAAAAATAGTCTGCTGGATGATTTATTTTTAAATCATCTTTGTATTTATTTGCTGAAATTTGTTTGAATTCATATGGAACTGTATAATTTTAATTAACCCTTAGAATTAGTATCCGCGTATCTGCACAGAGGTACAGCTGCGTGCACTAAATAGTAGTGTGCACATAAAATGCATGCGCAATTAATAAAATTTCAAGAAAGTTCAATGAATACTTGCATATATTTTTTTGTGAAATTAGTGAAGTATTGTTCATGTTTTTATAATATAAATATATAAATTCGCGATAGATCATTATAAAATCTAATCTTATGAATAAACAAATCATGAATTTGAGAGCGTAAAACGTAATATATTATAAATATTAGCAAATATTTGATATTCAGTAGGAGGGTTAGGTTTTTGTGGCGATCGGTATAGAGTAGCCAACTCACTTAGATCAGGTAAGACCGTTGTGGTACCACTGTGTAACACGAGAATCTCAGTGTTTATTCGCCATGGAACCATTTAGACCTCTTACGAAACATGGGATAGGTTTTATCCCAACGCCGGATAATTTCTTAAGAGAGTCAAAATGGTATTTTCCTAACAACTTTGCTCTACTCCGACCTAAGGCTGAACAATTGCAGATACAGTGTTCTACTGTATATTTCTCTTCCTCGTCTCTACAACTTCTGCAGTATTCATAAGAAAATACTACTAGCCTAGAAGACTGCCTGTCTAACAGCCATTGACCGGTAATATAGGGTGTTTTTTTAGAGGTTAGGTTTTCAAGATGAAATAAAACGTATATAATTTAATGTTATGGCCAAGAATTTAGCTTTATTATAAAGATAAGGGTTTGCCATTATGTTTTAAAAATGATTTCGGGCAAGTGGCCGCCGCGGCTGGCTCGAATAAATTCCAGCCGAGAAGCCCAATTTTCGACCACTTTTTGCAGCAATTGGGGCCGTATGTCAGCAATAACGCGCCGAATATTCTCTTCCAAGACGTCAATCGTCTCGGGCTTATCTGCGTAGACAAGCGACTTCACATAGCCCCACAAGAAATAGTCCAGCGGTGTTATATCGCACGATCTTGGAGGCCACGCCACAGGTCCACGGCGCGAGATAATGCGCTCACCAACAGTTTCCTTCAATAAATCGATTGTTGCGTTGGCTGTATGGCATGTAGCGCCGTCTTGTTGGAACCAAAGGTCGTCCACATCAACATCGTCCAATTCAGGCACGAAAAAGTCATTAATCATGGCTCTATAGCGCTCTCCATTGACTGTAACATTATGGCCGGCTTCATTTTTAAAGGAATATGGACCAATGATTCCCTCTGCCCATAGAGCACACCAAAGAGTGACTTGTTGAGGATGTAACGGCGTCTCAGCAATGGCTTGTGGATTATGTTCACTCCAAAGGCGACAATTTTGCTTATTGACATACCCATTCAACCAAAAGTGAGCTTCATCGCTGAACAAAATTTTCTTCGATGCGTCGCGCGAACCGAACCATTATTTTCGTAATAAATTTGCACGATTTGCAAACGTTGTTCAGGTGTAAGTCTATTCATTATGAAATGGCAAACCAAACTGAGCATAAATCAAGTGACAGCTGTCAAAAAGACCATCTACGAAAAAAGTAGTGCCAACTTGAAAACCTAACCTCTAAAAAAACACCCTTTACAAGCCACGACCTTCGAGATGCTCTCTCTTGAGAGGCTGACCAAATCCCCTGACCTTTTCTTAGCTATTTGCGGGCAAATTAGACTGGTTGCAAGACTCGTATTTTCTTTTCTGCATGACTCTTTTGGCCTCCTGGAGAATATTACTTTTTACCCTTAGTTTGCAAGTGCAAGAAGTGGAAGATTAGCACCCATTCTGCCTAGCTCATCGGCCTTGCAATTTCCTTCAATATCTCTATGTCCCGGAGCCTATATAAGACTGACCTTGAAGACGGTGCTAATATCATTTAGAGCTGCCAGGCATTACTGAGCAACCTTTCATCTTAACTGCCTCCATAGATTGGATGGCCGTTTGGCTATTCGAGAAGATATTTATCGTAGTTTTTGTTACGGCGTGTGTATTGAGGTACTAAAGTAGCTAACCTTTATTTTTATTTACAGATCGAGGTTTATATTCCGTGCGTTTGGGGTACATGTTTTATTTACTCGTGGGACTATTTACCACCAATTTTGAGCTCATCCATCCATAAAATGTTCTTCTACTGCCGAATAGATCATTCTAATTGTTATTTTGCTAAATCGAGTATGTTTGATTGTTTTTCAAAACGATTCTCCATATGTATGCCATTTGTTCGTATCATATTTCGTTAGAGTCACCTTGTTACTTTGAAAAAAGTTAAATTTCGTTGTAAAGTTTAATAGCCATAAACCAATGCTAATTTCACTTTCCGCATCCATTAGCTTTCCAACGCAATGCTTTACCGACAGATCTACAACTTTAACAAACAGTCAAACTAAAGTCAACAAATATACATATAATTCGTACCATGAAAATGCGTACAATCCAAAACTGTGAAATCACACGCCATGAGCAGAAGTATGTATATGGCTTTCGGAACTTACCGTCAGATATTCAGCTGGCAATGGAGATGAACGAAGTGACGTTGCTGATGCCGATATCGATGATGAACGGCCGGCAGTAAGCAGCGAGAATCGTAAAATTCACTTTCTTTTTGCGCCTGTGATGTGTGAGCTTAGTTGATAGCAGAAGGCAACAACACCAAATGGGATTCAACACGCACTATACGGGTACGATCGAGAGAGCGGCAATACTTAGTATGCATGTATATATGTACGGATGAAGTGAAGAGTACAGATGTTTTATAGAACTAATTATGAGCACTAAGTTGACGTTGTGGGTGACGAACAGAGACGAATGCGATTGACTGAGCAGGTGTTTTTGTTTGTTGAGTTTTTATTGTTTTCTGCGGCTGTGTTCAATTCTTTACGTTCTTTAATATTTCTTTGAGGTATGAATCAAGTCAAGTGAAACAAGGGGCAGACTGTTAAACATGGAAGTGTTTATTTACATACACTTATGCATATGTATGTATGTATGTATGTATGTATATAGATAACATTTCAACACCCACTGTTATCAAATAATACTTTTTTAATTTGTAATAACCACTTCATGAAGCACAAATAAATATTTTATAATACCGATCACACATTTTTTATTTATTAATTTTTTGTTTGTTTTTGTTTCGCCGCCAATTTAATGCGTTTTATTAAAATTTAATTTTGTAGCCTATGAAATTTTATTTATTTTTATTACAAAACATGTGTTAATTGATGCGAAAAACGTTCGCCTCTGTAGACACAAAATAACAAACCGGCTTCGATAAAGTTTCAACAAGAACTAAAATTGTACATAAATATTCGGCTGTTGGTCGATTTGCACATATGTATGTATATATACATACATACATACAGTATACGTATTTGAAAGCTTTGCACAGTGCGACAAGGTGTATTGCTTTTCGGGCAAAATAATTCGTGAGATAAATTTCAGTTTAATTTCGCTCTGGTTGATGAAATAGCTAAATACATACATCTGTCACGGGTACCAACGAGTTTCCTATTCAAATTGTGAAATCAAAAATAGCTTCACAAGGGTAAAAATTGGGTTCCACAAAATGCGAGTTAAGGAAAACACTTTTTATAATTTTTTTTTAAAGCGTGTTAAATCGAGGACTGCCAGATCGGCACTTCAACCATTTCACCTACCTAAATCGAATCGTAAACGGAAAACTAGGCATTGGCAAACCTCCGAATATATTTCTGCTATGAAAAAGTTTCTCTGCCGTTCGGAGAGGGCTTGAAACTGTAGGTCCCTCCATTTGTGGAACAAATAGAAGGAGGAGCTCGGTTAAACATCCAAGAAAGGTTTAAGTGCCAAATATATGTATACATATATAAAGGGTGGTTAAGTTTTAAGGGCCGATGTTGAATGAGAACCACACCTAAACGTGAAGTTTTTTTCTGCATTTCATTTGACATTTTTAAATTTCAGACTAACTCAATTTGAATCATGGAAAGATACACAATCGAGCCACGCGTTAAAGTTATTCAGGCTTATTATGAAAACGGGCGTTCAAATCAAAATGTATATCGCGCCCTTCATCTTCAGTGATGAGGCACATTTTCACCTCAGTGGATTCGTCAATAAGCGGATTTGCCGCATTTGGACGAATGATAATCCAAGCAAGAGTGATTGCCGAAAAACTAATGCACCCACAAAGAGCGACTGTTTGGTGTGGTTTATGGGCCGGCGGCATCATTGGGCCGTAATTTTTCCAAAATGAAGCCGATCAGGCAGTTACTGTGAATAGTGTTCGCTATCGTGAGATGATAACGAACTTTTTATGGCCCGAATTGGAAGATATGGATGTGGACGATATGTGGTTTCAACAGGACGGTATCACTTGTCACTCAGCTGACGAAACAATGGCTCTTTTGCGCGAAAAATTTAATGGTCGAATAATCTCACGTCGCGGCGATGTCAATTGGCCGCCAAGATCATGTGATTTGACACCGTTGGACTTCTTTCTTTGAGGTTATTTGAAAGAAAAGGTGTACGTCGATAAGCCAGCAACAATTCAAGAGCTAAGAGATGAGATAATTCGGCACATCAACGGCATAGCATTTCAATTATGCCTCAGTGTCATCAAATATTTTGAACATCGGATGGAGGTGTGCCGCCGAGGCTGCGACGGCTATTTGGCCATATATTTTGTTCCATGCGTAATTGAGTCATACAAATATTATCACAATAAAGAGAAATGATAATAATTTCCTAAAAAAAATTTATTTTATTAAAAATCAATACCGGCCCTTGAAACTTAACCACTCTTTATGTATATGCAGAACTGACGTCTAGATGTTATTAGTGAATAATTCCTAGACGGCATCTGTTTTTATGTTATTTTGGAAATTTTTAAGCTCAAAGTGTTGCGGAACAAACTTTAGCATCGTTCTCAACAATTCCATTATCTTTTGGCACTACAGCTGCACGTGGGACTTCAATACATCTCGATCGCCTTCGCCTTTCTTTCAATTCCTTATCTGAAGTTAGCCGTGACACTGGTACAGTGTGATACAATACCTGGAGACAGGCCCGTGCGCAGAACCTCAGATTTAGGGGGGTTCCAACTTTTGTTGCAGTGCACTTTTTTTTTCATATCGATTCATGTCAAACAAATTTTTAAAACTTCGCCCCCCGTGCGCACGGGCCTGCCTGGAGATGATATCTACATTTTCACTGATAGCCAGGCGGCTATAAATAAAGTCACTCACAAAACAGTCGAATACCTCCAAGGTAGCCATGAAATGCCGCGTAAATTTACTAACTAGTCGTGTTGGAAGTGGTTTTAAAAAAAAAAAACACATCAAAATCAACCGAAACGTCGTCAAGCTTTTACCGTGGATGTTTAACAACTGACTTCATTTTCATTTATTTGATTACATTAAACGTACTGTTAACATCTATTTCTGCTATATTTTAAAATTTTTGCTTACTTATGCATAATGTTGACATTATTTCTCAATTATTTTATGTTAAAATTAAACGGTTGCAATTCCTGGCATTGCGACCGATAAATAAATTTGTTTTCTGAACTTAAGCGGAAATGAGTTTGCTGTTACAAAATTTGTTGTTTATTTTATTTTGTACTTTTTATTTTTTCTATGTTTGAGTTTGTGTATGTAACTCGCATCTCTTAACGAGATGTCTGAGTCATTTCATCTAATGATAACATGGGTTCCTGGCCATTGTGACATTGAGGGGAAATGCAGAGCCGATGAACTAGCGAGACTCGGCACCAAATTGACCTATGAGTACATAGACAATGATAAAGGGATACCCTTCCAAACATGTAAACTACGTATCCGCGAAGAAATTGTAAGAGTAGCGAATGAAATATGGCTTATTGAAGCCACACACAGCTCGCACCATAATCGATTTTTTGAGGAAATTGTTTCCTCGTCGTTTGATGTCGAAAAATGGCGATTTTGACTGGCCACCGCGTTTGCCCGATTTAACGCCACCTGACTTCTTCTTGTGGGAATATTTAAAGTCAAAGGTTTATATTAATAAGCCAAAGACCATAGAAGAGCTCAAGAACAACATCCGTGAGGAAATAGCCGCTATTCCAGCCGAGATGTTAGCTAAAACTATGGAAAATGCTGCAAAACGGGCACAATACGCCGAGCAGGCTCAAGGCGGCCATTTGAGAGATATCATATTCAAGAAGTGATGTCAACAAATCTACTTCAACCAAATAAACTGACTATTATCGTCAACATCAAAAAAATTGTGTTTTTCTTTGATTTAAAAAAAAAAAACACATGGGCCCGTCGAATATGGGCAACCCAGTATGCGACGTAAATATTTTATACTAACAGTGATTTTAGAAAAAAGTTTTGACTAGTTTTTAACAGTTAGTGCTCGTATCAGTTGAGCAGCTGAATTGATTTTTTCTATTTATTTGGTCTCTCGATTTTCATATTTCGTTGTTTTTGCTCCACTGTTACTACCTATTCAATGTGTCTTAAGTGTAGGTGCTTTTTATTATAAAGTGCCAAATCGTATTGCATGAAAAGCCCACACGTCTTCATATATGAAATGTCAAATTCTTGAGTTTCATTTTATTAGAAAAAACTTGTGTGCTTTTAAATTTTCGTGTTTGTTTTACCTTTTGTTGGTTTTCATCTTTATCTGAGGAAGAGATTTTGGCGATGATGAATGAAATTCCAACCCGTGACGAAAATGCAGCAAATGAATAAGAAAGCGATTCCGATGATGATGATAAAGATGCTGCAAATTTCTCAATTTTCGATAGAGACATCAACGAATGGCTCAACTCGACAGATGCATTAATTAATGCAATAAATTTGAGTATCCTGTATGATTTCGACCAACTTAAACTACAACTCCTTTATCAGAGGAAAAAAATGCAGCCAATTGGTCAAACTTCATCCGGAGCTTCTGTTATTCTTCGGTCTCAATCACGCAAACGCCGACATGAACCTCCCCTGAGTTTGGATTTGAGGATGGCGAACCTGTTGTTCCAACGAGTGGTGTCTTTCTTGGTAATTCAAATGAATTAAGAAATGATTCACCCACTTTCAAATCAATTATTCGGAACAAGAAACATTTGAATGGCATTTTACTCAAAATATAACATTCATTTAAGCAATACAAGTACAAAAAGCTGTTTTTTTTTTAATAAATCATAAAGAATAAAATAATAAATAAATTTAAAGAAAAAAATAATAAATAAATTCAAAAAATTAATATCCAATACAAAAAAATTATTCATTTCAAAAATTTCAGCGTAAATGCCCAATGCCACCAAAAGGCGGGCTAGGTATTTTAACTTGGGCAAGGTAAAGTAAGATTCTAATATAAAAACGGACTTCAAATTCTATAATTTTTGGTCACAAAGTAGTCTAAAATGATTTTTTGAGCACAATAGAAAAATCAGGCATTTAAGGGTTAATATTATACGTACAAAACATTTCTTCTAAATATAATATAGATAATTTGCTTAGCTTAAATAAATAAAAAAGGTTAGAGACGGTTTTTACTACTAAAAACTAAAAATTATCCAAATACGGTGTTCAATAACTGAATAATTAGCATTTTCTGACAACTTTTTTTGTTCTTGCTTTACTGCTACAGGGGATACTACGTAAACTGAACAAATAAAAAATGTCAGCTTTTTCGTAAAATACTGCATTGAACATGAATTCTTTGCTAGATGAGCTTCCTCCGTTTTGGTTAGAAGCATTTATATGACAGAACTGCACTCGAAAGTTGGTAACTATAAACTCGTAAAAGAGTTTTTTCTATAAGTTAAAAGTGTAATGTCTGATGCCAGTATTTCACGTATAAACACTTTTTAGATGCGACTGATATGAGTGGCTTTGACTTTGATTCTTTCAATTACAAAGAAACGTCGCCGAATCGGCCAGTTACGTCAAATAATTTTCCAAATTTACTGTCTGAAAAATCTTCACTATTTTGTAAAAATATTTAACTTATTTAAAAAAGGTTAATAAGGGTAGAAGCGCGAACTAAAATGATTTTGCCTGTAACGCCGCGAATTAAAAAAAGAAAACACCGTGCACGTCCGATTACAAATTCAATAGTGGAGTTTATTAAACATGTACTGTCCTTATATTAAGCCTAAAACTAAGATACGAGAAATAGCGGAAATGGAAGAACAGTAAGTGGAGAGTTAGAGAGAGTTTGCAGTTAGTAAATAGAAATAGGAAGAACGGAAAATAGGTATAGTTGTAGAATAAGGTCAATGTTCGGAAGTAAATAGAAATAGCGACAGCGAGAAACAGTAAAGTGTACTACATACCTACTTATAAATAAACAATTTTTAAACAATATAAAATAAACTTAATATTAGGCTTTAATACAATTTCACTTTTTTAAATTCAATATTATTTAGTTTAAATTCAATATTTTTAAATTCAATATTATTTAGTATATATTATATTATTATTTTGCCAGAATCTGGCTTAACACTGTCTTCAAAAAATTATAGACAGCGAAGAAGATAATGAGAGAATTGTCAATATATTGCTATTGTCTTTGTAAACTGTCCCGTGTAAACGCCACTTTAGGTGTATACTAAAGGGTTTTCCAATAAGAGGTGTTATTTTGATATTCAAAGAATGGTTTCGATGCTTGCGTGCCACGTAGCGCCGTTTTGTTGAAAATAAACGTTGTCCAAATCAATACCATACAATTCCAGCCATAAAAAATCGTTTATCATCTCTCGATAGCGCAGTCCATTCACCGTAACTGTTGCTCACACTTCATTTCCGAAAAAGTAAGGTCCAATGACTCCGCCGGACTATGAACCGCACCAAACAGTCATACGTTAAGGATAGAGAGGCTTTTCAACAATAACTCTTGGATTTTCTTAGCCCCAGATTAAACAATTTTGCTTGTTGACGAAGCCACCGAGGTGGAAATGGGCCTCATCACTCAAGATGATTTTTCGATGGAATTCCGGATCAATTTCACGCATTTCAACGATCCAATCATCAAAGACACGACATTGTTGATGATTGGCCGGCTTGAGTTCTTGTGTTAACTGGTCTTTATACGCCTTAAGACCTAAATCTTTATGCAAAAAATTACGTTTGTAGAATACCTAATTCCAAAGAACGACGAGGAATGGACCAACCTGGGTTTTCTTCAACACTTTCGGCTACGATAGCAATATTTTCGATTTTCAGCTGTTGTTGAACGACGTGCACGGGTTTTATTCTTCACATCACTAACTTGTCCCAACAGCTCCAATTTTTTCACCAATTTCTGTATTGCGGTCCGACAAGGTGCTTCACGATGACCGAAAAATGTTCGTATTTTACGAACCGTCTCTGCCAAATTTTCACCATTTTTATAGTGAATTTTAATAATTTCAATGCGTTGTTTAAGCGTGCGTCCTTCCATTTTTATTAATGGCGTAGTTTCTACTTGTCAAATATCAAAAAATGACAGCTTCAAATAACAGCTGTTATTTGAAAACCCTTAATAATAAGGAACTGTTTATATTGAGTTACTATTTTGATTTTTTTTTTTTTCAAAAGGTGTCGAAACAAACTTCTTTTTTTATTTCCCTTTTTAAATTACAATCTGTTAAATTTAAACAGTAAGTAATTAGTTTTAAAGTAGTATTGGATAAACATTCAATTTTGCTTCAGATTATGCTACATTATATTATTTTCTAAGTGTTATTATTATTAATTGTTTTTTTTTTCTTTATTGTTTTATTAAATTGTGAGTTCTGTTGGAGTTAATCGTTTTAATCTTCGTTTTCCCGCTTTCTCCGATTGTGGTAGTTTGCGCATTTGTTCATTTTGATGATTTGTTAGTCGTTGTATATGCTTGATGCTGTATTTTCTAATTGTGTCATCTATTGTGTCGATATTGAGGTCGCTGTGGATCACGTCCTTTGGTATATACCAGCCTGCTTTTGTTATTGTTCGAAGTATTTTAGATTGGGTCCTTTGAATTATTTTGATATTGGATTTTTCTGCTGTGCCCCAGATTCCTATCCCATATTTCCAAATGGGTGAGATTATAGATTTATATATCACTACTTTGTTGTTAAGGCTAAGTTTTGAATTTTTAGCCAACAGCCAGTATAGTTGTCTGAACTTGTTTTTGATTTCATTTCGTTTGTTTTCTATATGTCGTTTCCAATTTAGTTATTCATATATAGTTATGCCAAGGTACTTTGCACTAGGATGGTTTTTTATTTCATTGCTTTTTATTGTTAGTTTGTTTTCTTAGGCTTTCTGTTTGTATATATTACTTGTACCGTTTTATCTTTGTTGAGTTCTATTCCCCATTTATCGAGCCATGATATAGTGTTATTTATGTAGGATTCCGAGTTAAAGAATTTGTTCTTACTTTAATTTAGACAATTTTTTTATTACTTCAACTTAGACAATTTGTTCCTGTACGTTCCTCGCTTGATGGCGGTTTAGTTCACAATGTTCTATCTGTCCTGTCGTTCGTATCGTCAACGTCTTCGTTGGGTATGTTCGCGGTATGGTAATCTCGGTCTTTTTGTTGCGTTACATTGTTGTCCGTATTAGTCCGGTCATACACTGTGCGCTCTGTCTCCTATTATGTCTGTTCGTCATGCCCGTCATGTCCTACATTTATTGTTTGTTGAAGAATTTCAGTAGCTGTTTTTTCTATTCTATCTGATGCCGTTAAAACCGTGTCATCCGCGAATGTGGCTATCATGCAATTTTTTGTTGTTGGGATCAGTATATCTGCTGTAAGTATCAGGTACCATAGAGAGCCTAGGACACTATCTTGGGGTACACCTGCTGTCATTTGCATCGTGCTTGAGCATTCGTCTTAAAACTTTATAAAAAAATGTCGGTTTTCCAGATAACTTTTGAGAATGGTAAAGTGATTCCGTGGTAATATTTCGCTTAGCTTGTGCAGTAATCCTTTATGCCACCTTTTATTATCCATATCATCTAGTATTTTGTTTATAACTCTGTGGACTTGTTGCACAGTTGAATGCTGTCGTCTAAATCTAAATTGATGGCTTGGTACTATATTTTTTTTCTATCAGAATTTCGTCTAATCTGGCAAAGAATATTTTTTTAAACACTTTTGAAAGAATGGGCAAGAGACTGATGGAGTGATATGATGTCGTTTCTGATGCATTTTTAACTGGTTTTGGGGATTGGCGTTATTTGTGCAACTTTCCGGAGGCGTGGGAAGCATTGTGTCCTTAATATGCTGTTGAATATTTGTCGTATATATGTGATTGCTACATCAGGTAGTTCTTTTAGTATTTTACCATTTATTAGATCGTAGCCCGGTGCTTTTTTAATGTTCAGATTTTTCAAATGATATCTGATTTCTGCAAGGGTTGTCATTTTCATTTTCTTTGCTGGGTATGTACATTTTGTTCAATGTGCTGATTGTCTGTTTCGTTTAAGAATATCGTTTTAAAGTGTTCAGCTACTGTGTTTGCATTCTCTTTATTGGCCTTTGCCCAAGTGTGTTTTGATGGGAGGTTTATGTGGAGCTGCTTTGACTAAGTTTTTAGTTGCTTTCCATAGAGAATAATTGTTAACTGCCGCGGTCCACAAGTTATGTATGTAATTCTCAAGCTTTTTATCAAACAAACTTAGGTACTTTATATTTTCTCATAAGTTGACCTTTTTTTTGTTCTATTATTATACATATATATTATTTTAATGAACTATGGCAGGACTTTTTAACCCAGAAAACAAGCAGGCTCTTAATCTTAAAATTCCGATAACTGCCGAGCTCTTATAGAGTTTCACCAGAGTCCCTAGTTTCATCATAAATTGCCTCAACTTTTCCTTTGAGTGCGGTGTACCCAACAATTTTGCCTTGACATAACAAAAAAAACAAAAAAGAACTTAATCGGCGTATGCAATGAGCAAAGAACCAAGCAATAAGAAAAACAAAAATATAAAACAATATAAATTTCAAAGTTATAAAAAAGTTTAAAAATTAATTGATAATTAATCAGACCTCATACACAGGTAACAAACAGGCTTATACTTTGCATTTTCTATCACTTCTTCCGCACGTTTTTTTGTTTTAATGTTATATTTTATATCTTTTTTAATTTTATATTTTTTTTATTTTTATTTTTTTTTAAATTTTATATTTTTTATTTTTATTTTTTTTATTTTTTTTTCCTCCTCTTTTTTTCACTAAATCTAAATTTACGCTTCTGAAGTAAAGTTGCTTAATTCTTTAAGAGTATTTGTGTCTCGTTTTTACATTTCATCGCAATCAACATAACTCAAAACTGCATCGTACCTTTCTCTATACTTCAAACAAGCAAAGATCAGGTGAGCATAATTGTCGGTGATACTGACTGGCATTCAATACACCTAACATATGTATCTGTGTCGATTACCTTAATTTTCTTTAAAAATGTTTTGCCATACCTTTGCGCTGTTAACAGTATGTATAGTTTGAATTTAAAAACTTGTTCTTACCCGTTAAAATTTATTATTTCCTCTTCATTTTCTTCTTCTTCTCAAAACCAATATACTTACTCATTTAATCACTGAGAACATTTTGCCCTCCTTCAACTCTTTCGTATATTCCATCAATAATAAAACATAATCCAATAAGGGGTTAACAGGCGCACTAAACCTCACATTGTTTCATATTTCACCACTTCTGCAAATGATTCACCATCACTATTGAAGACACAAACCTGCTGCTGAAAAGTTCAATGTGATGGGTGCGTGTCTTTGCTTATTAGCGTTGTAAACAGCGTTCGCTAATCTGGTGTGCTTTTTACAATCTATGCTTTTGTATTGCGCTTCAGCTTCTTATGAAATGCTTAACGTTTCTAGCAACCGAATCGCCCAATGAAGTTGAAGTCGGCAAGATAAATTTAGTTACGTTAGTTAGTTATTTTCCTTATGCGCCGCAGAAGATGTGTGGAGGATCACCATATCTTTAATAGACTTGATTTTTGGGATATTTATTTTCAAACCTGCTATGTTTGCGTACTGTAAAGGGTGGTTAAGTTTCAAGGGCCGATGCTGAATGTGAACCACACCTAAACGTCAACGATACTGTGGGACTTCTTTCTTTGGGGTTATTTGAAAGCAAAGGTGTACGTCGATAAGCCAGCAACAATTCAAGAGCTAAAGGATGAGATAATTCGGCACATTGACGGCATAAAACCTCAATTATGCCTCAGCGTCATCGAAAATTTGAACCATCGGGTGGAGGTGGGCAACCGAGGACGCGGCGGCCTTTTGGCCGATATTTTGTTCCATACATAATTGAGCCATATCAATATTATCATAATAAAGAGAAATGACAATAATTTCCTAAAAAAAATTGTATTTTATTCAAAATCAACACCGGCCCTTAAAACTTAAGCCCCCTTTATAACA
This sequence comes from Anastrepha fraterculus, assembly GCA_037575425.1. NCBI lineage: Eukaryota > Metazoa > Arthropoda > Insecta > Diptera > Tephritidae > Anastrepha > Anastrepha fraterculus. The sequence goes on from JAYXIM010053580.1 coordinate 18,271, forward strand.
GTGTACAAGCAGATATCGTCTGCATAGTCTAAATCTTCTAGACGATCTATTAGTCCCATGCGGTATCACACCTTGAACGATGCTAAATATAGGGTTTTTTAATAGGTGCGCATCAACTTTTTTCCGATAGGGAGGGCGAACGACGCAATATTTTTTATTTTTCGCTTGCCATTTGTTAACTTCATTAGTATACATTTCATCATGGAACGCTACACACTTGAGCAACGATTGCAAATCGTGCAAATTTTTTATGAAAATAATCGTTCTGTTGCTGCTACTTTAAGAGCATTACGGCCATTTTACGGTCCATTTAACAAGCCGTCCCGTTTTGGGGTTATGTGAAGTCATTGGTCTACAGTAACAAGCCGGCGACGATTTGTGAGCTCAGAGCCAATATTGAACGCGAAATTGCTGGAATTTCGGCCGATTTATGCAAAAGAGTGGTCGAAAATTGGGTTCAACGATTGGACTTCGTAAAACGTGCACGCGGTGGGCATGCAAAAGAAATCGAATTTCATACTTAAATGTATATGTTCAAACTCGATAATAAAAAAAAAATTAGTTAAAAAAGTCAAACCGTTAGTGTTTTATTCAAAAAAGTTCAAAAGTTGAAGCGCTCTTACTGAAAAACCCTATAGTAGGGGGAAAGTACGCATTCCTGGCGTATGACTTTTTGGTACGAATTATTTCGCTGACCATCTGCTCATGAATGACTTTGCAGCTAGCGCCTACGTGTGGTGCTTTTACCAGCCTTATTATTTTGGATGGCACGCTTCTACATCTTGTCGCGATCAAATGCCTTTTCAAAATCAATAAATATGGGGTAGAGTGGGGATCGCCATTCATTTGATTGCCCAACGAATATTTGAATGCTATTTATATGATCCACCCATCATTTATGCTGTTAAAGCTTGCCTGCCCTTTCCTTATAGTTATTTCAACTGAAGAGAGCCATATTTTCTTCCAACACGCATTTAATTTTGATGTTTTCAGTTCTTTCAACGGCAGAGAGACGATGTCTTCCAAGTTTAACAAAGCGCGTCGTTTCTTTCTCGTGCTAACCGGCGCTAATTGGACATACCAAGTGAAGCCAAGTCCTGTATCCATTCGGACGACATGACCCAGCCAGCGTTGACGCTGGATCTTTATTCGCTGGGCTATGTCTATGTCGTCGTAAAGCTCATACAGCTCATCGTTCCATCGTCTGCGATATTCGCCGTTGCCAACGTGCAAAGGTTCAAAAATCTTACGCAGAATCTTTATCTCAAACACTCCAATCCCCGCTTCATTGGATGTTGTCATCGTCCAAGCTTCTGCGTCATACGTTAGGGCGGGCATGATGAGAGCCTTGTGGAGTGTTAGTTTTGTTCGTCGAGAGAGGATTTTACTGCTCAGTTGCCTACTTAGTCCAAAGTAGTACTTTTGGCAAGAGAGATTCTACGTTGGATGTCAATACTGACATTGTTATCGGTGTTAATGCTGGTTCCTTAGTATACGAAGTCCTTACAACTTCGAAATCATAACTGTCAACAGTGACGTGGGTGCCGATACGCGAGTGTGCCGACTGTTTGTTTGAAGACTGGAGGTACTTCATTTTATACTTCATTCGCTTTGCCTCTTTATCCAGTTTGGAGAAGGCAGAACTAACGTCGTCAACGATTGGGGTATCGGGATCTTCACATTCTCTGTGACATGCGCAGCTGTCACTATTTAGTAGGTTGGAGAAGTGTTCCCTCCATAATTTAAGAATGCTCTGGATGTCGGTCACCAGATCGCCGTCGTTTTTTCCTTTACGGGAAAACGATCTTTAGAGAGCTTAAATCTGGGTGCTGTTTTTTTCTTTTTTCGATATAAAGGTTCTACTGGGCATTTTTTTCCACCAAAGCCTAGTTTCGTCGGCATTGGAAACTTGATCTGCTGTGTATTCTTGCTCTTCTATAATGTGTTTTCAATTTATTCTGCATACATCCTAGCGGTTTAATGATCACTCACCGCAGATTCTCCTTGGATTCTTATGCAATGAATTGCAGAACGCTTTTTGAATTTTTCGAACCAACCTTTGAAATTGAAATTTGAAAAGTTCGAGCCAAGGAGATTTGGTCC